>JADLZN010009924.1:0-225719 GCA_018155175.1 Sinocyclocheilus anophthalmus
TTTTTGGCCATATCGCCCAGCCCTACTTCTCTATAATGGTTTTTTATGGGAAAAAATTTTATATTAAACTTTGAGCATTGCGTTTGTGGTCCGCACAGAACTCTTATTTGACATCGTCCCAAGTTACTGTAACCATTATATGCTACGCAAGTCATTTTTTTATGCCACAAAAGTCTACAGTGTGAGCGTGAGACAATGTGTTCTTCTGTTGTCTTTGACAGCTTTTAGGTGCGTTATTGGCAGCGCCACCCTCTGCTTACATCCAGACACGTCTCCACCGCATCAGCACGGAAAACATGGAGGAAATTTTTTAAGACAATAATCGCAAAACCTATTCGATATTCTATAATTAAATAAACTAATCGAATATTCGAAAATCGTGATCCATCCCTAATAAATACCTACAAGCCATATAAAATTTTTACCATGGTATTGAGGTGCTTATATTGTGGGTTTTAACTGTGATTATCATTATCTACATTTATGTTATGGAAGACCAATGGTTAAAAAAAACACCTCAAACAGTCAGAGTGGTCAAATTTCACCATATAGAAATGAGATTGCTACAGTTTTTACAGATCTATATTACTGATTTTGATAATGAACATAGATCTACATCTGCATCCTAACTCAAGCGACTGTTAAATGTGTATTTCTAAGAGACAAAAATGTTAATATTAATTGTTAATTAAAAATTTGTAATTAATATTAATCGGCAGGCAACACAAAAAGGGCAAAACACCTTGTTTTCTATGTTACACAATATTACTCATAAATCTAGAAAATGTCATAATTAAAAGGAGTTAATTTTTTCGATTACAGAGTATTTATTTATGTTGTAGATTAGAAAAATATCTGAAGAAAAATAGGTAAGGAACTAATACGACAGAACCTGGAAGATGAAAATAGTAAAAAAACCAAACGTGGGTTGCATAAATTCTGCTAAGAAGATATTTTGAAAACCACAATTAACCATCATTAGTTTTTTACAAGGCAAGTTATCCCCAATATGAGCAAAACTCTTCCTTTAAACGTGAAAGAAATAAAAAAAATAGTTTATTAACCATTTATCGGTGAGGTGAAATCATACGTACTCGCTTGCTCGTGACATAAAAAAATAATTCGAGGCTCAAATTTTTTGGCCATCTCGCCACCGAAAAAAAAACCTACTTCTTTTATAGTTATCTATGGGAACATTTAATATTCAACTTTGGCATTGCGTTTTATATAGCGTAGAGGTGTCAGCGTGAACTTTGCCTTACGATCTAGTACTTCATCATCGACGAACGTTAGAAACCTGGGAGAGAAATTGGATCTTTAAAAAATACATCAGGCGGTGGTCTGAATTAAATCCCGATAAAGTCTAACATTACAATACTTATAAAAGCAAACCCATAAAAATTTGGCACTATTTGGAGGGGAAGCCGTTGTTATGAAACCCTCCATAGACTATTATTGAAAGAGTGTGACGTCCCTGAAAACTATCAATAGGGTCAGCGCCGAATACCTATAAAAGGCTGTCGCATAGGTGGGGATATTGCATATAGCTCAAAAAAAACCGCAAGTGTTTGTGGGGTGGGTTGGCTCAGTATCAGATAAAGATAGTTAATGTACATAATTTCACCCAAGGAATAAAGTCAACCACAATCAACGAGTTTGGTGAAAAGTCAAATGAGGTATAGAATTATACAATGGACATTTATATTGAAAAAAAACTACTCAAGCTTGGTGGTGAGCTCAGTGAAGAAATACACAAACTAGAAAAAAACATGAAATACATGTATCAAAAAGGAATCAATAAGACGTACCGTACTGTTAGTTATATGATATAAGAAAGTAGATTGCTATACGTAATGTTGTGAGTAGGTTAGATTTCTTAATATAATAATAAATTGGGAGAAGTGGGGGAAAAAGGTCAGTATTCAATGAAGCACACGGAGCATGGAAGTCAAAAAGGGACCAAATTTCAAGCACAAAGCGAAGGTAAGAAAAGGCACAAAAATCTTAATTCATTTAATAAGTGTCGCAAACAAAGCTCCGTTATTGTTAAAACCAAACCAATCATGAGAAAAGGTCCTAGTATTAATTGAATCGAAGAATCGCAGGGTGTAATTGAGAGGAAGTCGTGAACTCCCTTAGACTAACTATAAGAATTAATATGGATTCTGTAGCACCGTGAAGCGGTGTTAAAAATGTGCAATAAATTAAAACATTGCGGGACTACTTAAACATAGAGCAAAGCACTCTCCAAAAACATTTATGTTAGGAATAACATAAGGTGTAAGTTCAACAGGCACCCTATAAAGTACCTCAGACTAGCGTGCAGGCCCCAGGTGATATGAATTCAGTGGCAACTTACACCATAATTATGTAACTCAAATCTGTCAAAAGTCTAAACACGTAGCTGGCAACATGAGGATGCAGGCGATATCCCAAGATAAACATCATAAAAGCAGAATGTGAACTACTGAAAAGTGCAAAAATGCAAAGTCATGAAAATAGCCTGTGACCCCGTGCAGGACAGCATTTGAATTTTTAATTGAAATCACTCACCAAAAGCTGCATCAATTGCAGACATGTTATTCAATAAACAGGCAAACACCAGCCAAGCAATTTCAAAATGCTGAAGATGATGTATACATCCTGATGCCAAGAGTAGAAACACAGCGGGGTATTTCAGCCTCCTAATAGAAGACAGACGTCTGGCCACAGGACTCCCGCCAAATTACAACGAAGGCAAACAACCGCACCACGGAATGGAAACTTCATTTCCACTCTTTTTCCTCTTGGCCTCTCTGTCTCTCTCTCTCTTTAATAAACAAAAGCTAGCCTAGTCATATAACTAAATTCCCGCATTTGATCAGGGCCCATTATGTTAAACTGCAACATGATTGCTGTACTGGCTTGTCGTGTTATTTTCACTCACTTACACACCTCTAATTACAGTGGCTTTAGCTCCTTGGTGATAAAGAGGTGTATGGAGTTAGTAACAATGACAATGACCAGGAAAGAGTGTTTGGGTCCAATCCAAAACCGTCCTTAACATATGATGTTAATGTAACCTATTACGAGCTCTGCATTTCACGATTGACATGTCAAAGCGTTTGCATCTTACTGTTACTTGAGCAGTTGCTGCGTCTCGCACAGATACATGGGGTATAAAGGGCCCAGGTGGCAGTAGTCCAGGCTCTGTCTGGTATTAAGACGCCTAACAAAATCGTCAAGCGGCATTATCCTCACAGGCGCCACTAGGACAAAAAGCATAGATGCATCAGAGCGAGATGCGAATTTTTCCGCAAAACGCACTGAGACAAAGAGTTACAGTCTGCGCAAAAGGAGGACTCGCATTCTATATCCAGTAATACCATGACAAGAGCACAGAAGACACAAAAAATCTCAAGGTGAAACATCTGGCAATGCATTTCAAAGCATAGAAGAACTGTCTGGACTAAAAATTCCATTGTGGTTTGATAATCAATATATAGAGGCCGAAGTTGTGAACTAGCAGGCAATTAAGGGCTGGGTCCACCGAAAAAACGGAAGCACACCACAAACCACGCACTGAAAAGGCATGTGACACACAAAAACATTATCAACAAGAACAAAGAACACGACAAAACCACAAAAAAAAGCAGGACTGGGTTGAGACTGGCCTGGCACACTGAATGCCAATGACGTACTGACCAAAACGTGTTTCAAGCTTTAAGAACACCCACCAGACAGACAAGAGCGGGCGTACGTTATGCCCATGTGTGAGTACAGGTATTGTTCAGTTTTGGTCACGGGAATTTCTGGGTAATGTTTCTGTTATATAATCATTTTCAATTGCAATAAAAGTTCCGACTGGGAGGTTTCTTGTGTGTTTATTATTGGATAATATAAAAAATGTGACGTTTTAACAGGTTAGTTTTAATTTGAGACTTGCGATTGAGTTTTTATATGCGTTTAGTTATCAATTAAATTATAAATATAAAGTTAGGGTAAATTAACCGAGTCAGCTTTCAGAGCGGCAGCCACAAAGAAGACGTAATTTAACCATAAAGTTATAACATAACTTAATATTTTACAAGTCGCATTAGCACAAATTGCAGCAGATATGCCTTGGCACGGCAACAGCGGGAAGTGACGGTGAATTAGGTTTTGGATATTGTTAATACTTCTATAAAGACGTGACCAAAGAATGCCACTTATAATATAACTGAGGCAAGAGTGTTAGGAAGAGAGACCTGGTACACATGAAAGCTGTTATTTTAAATTGTATTTTTCCTTATATGAAATCGAGACGCGGGTTAGGGCTGCACGATTACTCGAGGTAAATCTCATACCTATATTCCCGGTTCCAGATTCCATTAAAACAAGCATCAAGTCACAATATTGGCCGCTCTTTGTATCACTAACATGTTTTAGTTGGCAAAAATTTGCGTTACTCGGTGCACTTTCTAACAAGTAACTTCACATAGCATGCAAGCTGCTTAAGGGGTGCAGATGGGAAGAGACTGTAAGGCCCAAAAAACAAAGAGTTGTTGCCGCCTTATAAACAGGCTACTTCTTACTGCCCGGATGTTGAATACTTCAAAAATCGAGTGCACGCTGCAACGGGGGCGGTGAGTGCGTAAACGACAAGCTGACGGTGCCCAGCAACTAGATTAAATAATCAACAATACTAGTTGAGAACGAGCTCGCACCACAGGATAGTTCGCTTGCTTGGAAGCGTTATCTCATACCTCACAAATGGGGTTTGTATATTTTTCACAAGCCGATTTGTGGCGGTTGTGATAACCCAAACCTCAACCTAGATCAAAAACTTTCGACCGAGTTTCAAATCATAAGGGTTCTATGTGTTTGTGGACTAACAATAGGTGAACCTTTGTGCGCACCTGGGCCATACCCGCGCCGCCAGAAAAAAAAACAAGGCGACGGCATCATCGCACTCAGCGTGTGCTGTGTTGTAATCAAGCCGCAAACAAACATCCGCTCTAAAACAGGAAACGGAGTATCTGACATTTTAACGTTATTAATCAATTGCATAACATAACAATATCGTAAATAGACATCCCATTTACTCATTTGCTCTGTCTGTTGTTGCTGTGGTGATGGGGGTGGTTACTGATGGTTTGAAAATATGGCTAATATCACATGCTAAAAATGTAGAATAAAACGCTTGGATCAGGCATTTTAATGAGTATGAGTATGAGTACAGGAGCTCAGTATCGTGCATCCCTAGTATTAACGATCTTCGGGCAAATTTACTGCGCGATCTGAGTGGCTTGTCTCATTTGCGAACAAATTTTCACTTAGAAAATCTAATGTGAATACAGATTACAAAACAACACTAACCAAAAACACAGTTTCGTTTGGGACGAAAATAACCTTGGTTGTTGAAAGGAATAACTATGATATTATTACAGTTATTAAAGGTATAGGATATGACTATTAGGGCTGGGCGATAACGATATAATTTTTCCTCGTAAAAATGCTATGAAGCATTCGTAAATTTCGATATAATTTTATGCGCCAAAAGCATAAAGAATCCGCTCGATCCTTTGCTTCGCGCCACACGACTGTTTATCCGCTCCGATCACAGTTCAACTGTCACGCGGCGCGAGGCAAAGGCTCCAACTATATGCACACAAGAAAATGAACGGTTGTAACTTGGTCACAGTAAAAGAGTACCTAAGAGACAGCGTACTGATAGTAAGGATCGTTGAAGTCAGACAAATTGACTGTACCAGCGATGAACAAAACGACTCTGTATTTTAACCTGAGTTTAAATCCAACAGGAGAAACACTGTGGGCTCAACGAAGACTTCAGAATGCTTGGTCAAGTCTACCAATCGCCATCAGAAATTATAACGCATGGAATATTACCTGTAAAAAATAACCTCAGCAATGCACACATGGTATGGCGGAAGAAAAAAATATGGGACTTCACACTGATGTGTTACATTAAAAGTAGTAATGGTAATACGTAAGAAAATATGCATTTGGTGATAAACGATAGCATGTGTGCCTTAATCTAAACAATAGTTTTAGATAATAAACAAAAAAAAAAAGGGGGAAAAAAAAAAAGAGAAAAGGAAAAAGAATAAAAACAAAAAAAAAAAAAACAAAAGGGTTTTCATACAAATAGGCTACCTAAAAACATAGTTATATTTTTACCATGGTATTGAGGTGCTATATTGTGTGGTTTTAACTGTGTTTATCATTATTTAAATGTATGCTACTATGGGAGATCAATGCTTAATTTAAAAAATAAATAAATAAAACTGGTCAGAATAAATGGACCAATATAAACTGATGTTTACAATTATTTAGAGATGTTTACTGATTTTGATAATGAACAAAATGTATCTTCTGCAGCCTAACCCAGTGTAGAGCGGTCCAAGCTAACTGAACAATGTGCTTCAAGATACACCAAGTTAATAATTTTTATATAATTATAAGGCAACCGCAACCCTGGTTCTTGATTTTGAAACGTCCCATTCCTATGTACCATGGTTCCCCCGGGGAACGAGACGCTGTGGTCGGAAACAACCGCAAATGGATGAGAAAGGACGCTTGGTCAAATAAGCAAAAAAATAAATACGCGTCAGAGAGCCTCTGAATCGCGATCAATAGGCGGGTGCTGCATGACGCTGAAGGGTGGAAGGAAGCTATTAAAAAAGCACGTGAATAAGATAATAGAACGCGCCTAGCGCTAGGAACTAAAAAAATCAAAGTAGATAGTAACAGATGGAAGAAACAAGAAAAAAAAGGGAGAGAAAGCAAGGATCGGCTCTAGTAGTATGGCCGGAAGTATGGCCTTGGACGCAGCGTCTCGTTCCTCGGGGAACCAGGTTTTACAACGAACCTGGGACTTTCCCCTTCGAACTCTGAGCTGCGTCGGACAACCTAGGGGAACGAGATTCCCACGCCGCCAGACTTGACCAAATCCCTGCCTGGTGTGAAGGTCACGGCTATGGCCGAGAACAGAGTGGTCCTGGAGTGGCTCGCAATCTATGTCATAGAACCATGACGAAAGTGAGGGGCGTATACCTCCTGCAGCGTGTTCAGATGTCCTGCCTAGGAATCCTCAGAAAGGCCGTTGGATGCCGCCCACACTTCCTTTTCGAGTAGCCTTGACCCCCAATGGTGAGGGGGGAGAATCAGAGGACCGGGTAGAGCAACAGTAATGGCCTCACTATCCACCGCGAGGTTCGCTTGAAGCAGGATGACCTCCTCTTTGGGACCATAGCACACACTCAGTTTGGTCCGCCCTTTTCGTCCACTGGGCAGCTCTTGTGATGTACGTTTCCAGTGTCGCCTGACACATACATTACTCTGCTGTCGGCTCCCTAAAAAGGAGTAGATAAAAAGCTGGAGTACTACAGGCCGTGGTGTAAGAGGGGACCTAGGGCATACCCCGCACAGGTATAAAAAGCTTGGCCAGACGGCGCCAGTCGAATAGAAGCGCCACAGAAAGGCCTGGGCCAATCCCAAACCCCGCTCTCTTCAAGAAGATACAGCTCTGAGTGAAACGGAGCATCTTTAATTTAATAAGCGAGTCCGCTATCTCCTCGATAATAGCCAACAAAGGGAGCCTAACAGGAAGGACTTCGTAGAGAGGCAACCACTCGGCCGAAGGGGCGGCGCCACAGGGCACAAATGGGGATGACCAAACGTAAAAAAAAGAGATTGTCTAAAAAAAAAAGGAAAAAACAAAAAAAAAAGGGCACAATAGAAGTCGCAGGAAACTGGGTAACCAGAAAAAATTGCCTTGAACCACTCACGCAAAATAGTGACCGCGCAGAGGGGTGGCGTGGGAAAAGAAACGCGCTATGAGGCCTGCCATGTAGAACCTCAGTGAGTGGGGTGTAACCCCGCGGATGAAACGGCCTGCAGAACTCGCAGGCACTGTACAACGAGGAAATCGGAAAAATGAGTGGCGGAGCCAGGTAATGGGTCAAGCAGGCGGGGCATCTCACCCTGCGTTGAAAGAGCCCCACTTCAGAGGACGTCCGTTATCCAAACTCGTTGAGGGAGCGCGAGAATTGGGAGTATGATCGCATCTCCAATGCAATGTGATGTCCGACATGAGATGGCGACCACTCCACAAGCAGCCACGGGCATAGGAGCCACTCATGAGACTGCTCCCCCAACCAGTGAGAGGACGCATCCCTCAAATAACGCTAGCGTTACGCGGCGAACAAGGAGGCAGCCCGCACCGGCCCTGAGACAAACAAAAACCACTTTTCCTCCACATGTCACAAAAAAAGGCAGCGTAGCTCAAAAAGCCGTGATTACCTTGGAATCAGGGGGGAGCGAAGAAAAAAAAACTTTTCCCTCTCGGGTAGACCGCCTTGGTGCTTACATTGCGCCACCACTGAGGGGGTACTGCGATCGGTACCGCAGGCCGAACATGAAAAAAATGGGCACATTAATGTACGGAAACAGAATCTGTGCCATCAGACCAGCCTCTGAACCGGCTTGCAGTGATTACAAAAACGCCGTCTCTACTCCATTCTTGTACGGTTAGTATCGTAGGGCTCTATGACAATCCGAGTGCAATGAGACTAAACATGCCTGCAGTCGTGGTACAAGAATCCCACCCATAAACCCAAGAAGAATGTCCTCTGAATAAATAAGGGAGATAAGCACAGCTTACCTTGGCAAAATATGGATATCTTAACCCCAACTTCCCCAGTTATGGCTGTCGAAATGACCTCTCGATGCCGAAAAAACCCCCCCCCTGGTGCGTGCGGCACATCTGAAATGAGAAATCTAAAAATCAACCAAATCGTCGGATGTAGTGAGTATCTGATGCCAACATGGGATCGGCGCAGAGGAGCCAGGACCGGGGGCAAAAGTGATTACCCGAAAACCCACTGCTCGTTTCAGGGTGGTAGCAGGGGGTGAGAGTGCTAGGCCGAAGGGAAGAACCCGATATTGGTAAGCTTTGCCCACAAAAGCAAACCTCAGGAACTTCCTTGTTGGGGGGATTGGGGGATGATGAGACATGAAAATAAGCCATCTTTTAGATCTTTCGTGACGAACCAGTCCTCGGACCTGGATCTGTAGACATGGGTGGGGCACCTTTTGTACAGTGAGCATTTTGAACTTCAACGCAGGACTGAGCGGTTCAATGAGTCCGCAGATCTAAATTGGAACCACCCTCCAGTTCCTTCTTCCGGGGCCACGATTACTACCTGGCTGTAGAACCCGGCTCCCTGTCAGAGAGGGACCCCTGATGGCCCGTCCTTCCTCAAGAGAGGATTGACTTCTTGTTCTAATACCAGAGCATGCTCTGGGCCCACTACTGTGAGAAAAAAAACCCTTTGAAAGGCGGCGGCGGAGCTCCGAACTGAATGCGATAACCTCTTTCTACAATCTGCAGGACCCAATGAGATACATTTGACAGTAGTTTCCACGCTACCAAATAGTCTACTAAGGGAATAAGGAGGGAAAACAACAGGTAACTGGGGAATGCAAGTAAGAGGCTGAGCGACCGCAAATGGATGTCTTTGAAAATAGTGTCGGTCACTGGGTGCCCTAACGGCGACCGCAGGCTTCGCCGACTACTGCTTGAAGACCCCCAAGTTGGCAGGCAATCTCGGCTTCCGCTACGTTTCCGGGCGGAAAAATACAGAGAAAAAACCGTCTCTGGAACCGCTGCGCCCTGGCAGCACTGTCCTTGTTGCAGAACGGTTTCCTGAGGCGCTGAGGAGAGACGGACCGTGTATCAATGCCCCCGCCTTCCCCAGTAGGCCTTGAAAGAAAAAAATAAACACTACAGCATCCTGTTGGTGTTTAAATTCAACAAAACTAAATGTTTTCGAACTGAAGTCAGACCGAAAGGCTGCGAGTCGACAGGGCTTCCCTCACTGAACAGCACTGCCCACTCGTGGAATACGGGCCTCGCCTTAGAAAGCCACGACCTAAGTATCGCCGTGCCGGGCCTCGGATCGCAAGCTGCAAGTTGAAAGAGCGCGTCTTGAGGCATTGCGGGGAATAAAACAAAAGGAAAACTGGATTGGTAATGTTAGTACAAATAAGGGGGGAGGACCGTCCCTAATAGAAATAGGGCTGAGTACACAACGTCAGATAAGAAAGGGAAAATAAGTCTGACTAACACAGCCCCCAAGCAAGCCCCCAGAGCTAAAACGTGGAAAAAAAAAACTGAGGGGAGAAACCGCTGGAAGTGCCGCCGGCCTTTTTTATAGTGGGCCTCCTGGTATCTTGTCGACGACCGACTCGACAAAGCGTCGCCGACAGACAAAAATGCGCAAAAAAAAGCGGGGTGCATCCATAAGGACAGAGGGACCCTGTACCTTCCTCGGGTTAATCGAATATCGGACAAGGGT
The DNA here is from genome assembly GCA_018155175.1 of Sinocyclocheilus anophthalmus. Taxonomy (NCBI): domain Eukaryota; kingdom Metazoa; phylum Chordata; class Actinopteri; order Cypriniformes; family Cyprinidae; genus Sinocyclocheilus; species Sinocyclocheilus anophthalmus. The sequence goes on from JADLZN010009924.1 coordinate 10,341, forward strand.
CCCACAATGCCTCTCCGCCCGACCAGGCTCCATGGACCGCCCAATAGACACGAAAAACATATAAATAAGGTTTGCTTGATTGCGCGGAGGTGCTAAATCACGCGGTTAATTTCATCCCAATACCGTAGTCTAAAATGTGCATACTCTTTGCCTGCTCGCCCGTCATCTAGCTCTTTTAGCAGTCCGGCGCCTGGTACGCGCTGTAATACTGACGATCGAAAGTTCAACATCGCACCCGCCATGACTCCTGCCGAGTACCCCCTGGCCCACCGATCCGCTGATGTGGTTCGCAGCGGCGTTGGAGGGCAAGACCGAAGGGCGCGGTTCAGAGACAGATGGCCGCACCGTTTAAAGATACTCGGTCAACGTCTGCTCTGCCTGCTCTGCTCGCAGCTGCACAAGGACGAATAAGCTGGCCGATAATGGTTTTCTGCCACGATCTCTACCCCTCGTGTGGAGATCGGGGAAAAAACTGCCCGGTCCGTGTGGATGTAGTAACCCTGGCCGCCAGAAGCGTTCCTCGAGTTTGCAAAAAATATATAACTCTGTGGCCTCATCTGTTTCCTGCGGCCATTCGATGGTTTCAACCTTGGCAACCGGTGCACTGTAACTACCTCCTTAGCTCCTCATATTGTGGGGGAGATTTTAGTGGCGAATCTTCGACTTCATTCTCCACTCACCTCCCGAAGAAGATAGGAGAATCTCCTGAGCCCGCTCCTCCGGGGGGAAGTAGGCCGCAGAACGGTGCTTGAAGCGATTCCCAGCAGCGGGCAGCTGATCTGGCAGGTGAGGAAAAGATATGGACTAACTGCGTCTACCAAAAATAAATCCCTCCACCCAGATCCAGCGCGAACCAAAAACACAAGGGGCCCACAGAGTGCCAGCTGCCTCTCCGCAACATCTTCACCGGGAAGGAGAGAGACGGCTGGTGAAAAAAACTTCCCTCCTCAAAGAGAGCTTCGGGAGCTAAGCAAACCATGGCAACATGCTCACAATGCAGACAGGTCAGCCCAAAAAAATCTCGAGAGCCTGACGGCCGTGTGGCAAAATAAAAAACCGCTCCCAAGGGCAGACCACGATCACAGACTGTTGTGTAAAAAAAAGTCCCCTGCGTCGTGTGATTTACTTGGGCAGAGAGGACCACACAGTCTTTCGCGTCTACTTTCAAAAAAAAAAAAAAAAAAGCCCTTTTTTGTCTTTGCTTAGAAAAAAAAAGACAAAAACAGTTGGGTGCATTGTTTTGTTTTTTGCTGGACGCTTAATAGTTGGTTGGGCTTGATGCAAAAAACTTTTTTGGACAGACACAAGCAATAAACTCGAACAGACATAAATCGGTACCGCCACCCCAGAGAGCTTCTGCTGATGAGCAGGAAACTAGCGCGGGGCTGGGCCCCTCACTGCTTTTAAAGCTTGCCTGGTCCTGACTACAACCTCCGCGCACGTCTTGCGCATTCTTTCGACTGGATTACCATATGATTCAGAATCTATGTATCAAAAAGACCTGAAGCCGTTCCCCAAATAAAACGCTTTTCCGACCGCAGCTCGAGTTCCAACAAAAGGAAAGATAAAGGACCATATCACTCATGAACTGAGAACAGAAACTAGATAAGAGGATATTTAAAAATAAACATTCTAAGTGGGAAAGCATATTAAATACTTTTGTTAAGGAAAAATAAATCATGGATCCTTGTTTCTAGCAACTGGTGCATTACAACACTCCCCATTGTGGATCAAACCTGGCTTTAAGACGGGGAAAGAATAGGAGTGTTGAACACTTTTAGTCGTGATATAGTCGATATTGACTGATATGAAAAAAAATATCGGGAATCTTTTTTTGGCAAATATCCGACACAACCCTATGATCCTAAGTATAGATAAAAAAAAAAGTTGTACGTGACTGTGGTGGAGTTCAGCTCTGTGAAACTGCAGAAGCGGGGCAGCAGAGCCACCTTCCAAGGGCAGGCAGGAATTAAACAGTATTTAAAAAGATCATTAATGGTTTAAATGGCACATAACTCCATTTCAAATGCAAATTGAGACTTTATCAGTACATGATTACAAACCACTGGTGATTACAAACCATGGCCACATCTGAAGGAAGGACTTCAAAAACTGCTATGCATTCAAGTAAAACAAAAGCCACAGATGTAGTAGACCCCTGAGGCCCAGGGGTGTCAAAAAAAAAGAGGTGGGAAGAGTGTGGGCGGAAACAGGGGCCCCCTGGGAAGTCTGAGCTATGGCCGGAGCGAGACTGCCGAGACCTCCTGACTCTGTGTGTGTGAACTCAGAGATGTCTCCCCATAGCACCCTTAAATTACCACCAAGTCCCACGCATCTACAGGAAACATCTCCACACAGGGGGGGGGGGAACATAATTTACCATGTCTTCTGCTTCCTTTATATACAGCAATATGAGTCTTTAACGGCAGTGTAGAAAAAGAACACTGACTGCTACACTATGAGCTGAGAATGGTCTCCCGCCATTTTCTCAAGGATGTGAGCGTTTAACGAAAGCATGGGACTCGCCGCTGTCTGCTTTCCAGCGTAAAGCCGCAGCACAACGGGCCTTTTCAGTGTGTCACCCACGCTCTGATGAAACCGCACTCTGACATACTCAGAGCAGGCCCCCGGTTTCTGGCCCCCTGGGGAGAGGCCAGCAGAGAACTGGGTACTGCAAAAGCAACCAAAGTTCCAGATGAGGCACTCAGGCAGGATGTCAACACGGGTCTACAGAAATTCCATCCCGCTGCTACACGCTACCCAAGAAAATAATTCACAACCGCTTCCTAAGACAATAGATTTTTAGAGATCATCTCCCAAAAAGGACTAAAAAATAAATGGCCTCAGAAACACAGTATTATTTAAGGGTGCATTCATTAGTTTTGAGTCAGCTTGAGTTAGCATCACTGTTATTCGTATACTTTAAGTACAGATACCACAATGGTGTTAGACACTGCACTGCCATCTATCGACGTGGACCAACATGCTCATCTCTGAGTTTTACATTAATTATGCTGACACTAGTGAGTTTTAGAGAGCAGTCTATACAATAATTAAGGGAACACAGACACCACAGGTGAATAGGATAAAAATTTTAACTGATAGACAACTGACCTGAATTATACGTATCTAAATATGTATATGTATCTAAATTATACGTTTAAAAAAATGTGTTAATATGGCTGCGATTTTATTACAAAAATCGTTATTGTCAATTATTGCTTTTGATTTTTTAATAATGATTATTAATGTAGATTAATAGAATAGAATAGAATGCTGTCTCTTTAAGACCTCATGCACGGATCTAATATACTGTTACACTTGTGTTTTGCTTCTCAACGGTTTACATTCACTTAATAGCCTATATACTGACTATAAACCGACTGTGTTTACGTGAATACTGACAAAATTATGTCAAAATGCCCATCCTGGTATGAATTTGGCCATTTTCGCACAATAAGGCGTGAAACATAACTAAATTCTGTAGTCATGCACAGTTTCAGAGGTGGCTTTATGTGCTAACACTTTGGGTGTGGGTGCATTAGAAAACAGTCTATAAGAGAGCATGCAAGTACTTTATTGAGCTCTCTTTTGTGTCTTTTTGTGCTTGAATAGCTTAAAGTCGCTTGAATGTTTAAATTGGCAAGACTTAACAGCACGAGGAAATAATATATTCCGTCATCTATCATTGCGTTGTAAGTGCAGAACCTGCGGGAATGAAAAGAATTATACGCAAGCGCAATACCCGCGGCAAATTTCAGTTCCTGCTCTGTCTCCTTCGCTAATTCCTTGACTGTGAATGATGTAAGTGGCATCACTGAGAAGCTGCAGCCGTGACGGTGATGATTTTTGGTGTGGTGGCCCGCCACGGCAGAATGAATGTAGCGGAAACACTGTGTAGAACTTTTTACTCAGGGCTCCAGACTGCGACCAAAAATGGTCGCATTGTGACCATTTTCTGGGCCTTGTGCGACCTAAACTTTGTTGCGTCGCACTGTGCGCAAACCACCGCGTTGTTCAACTCATTAATCGCTGCCATTTTGTTGCTATGCGAAAACATCCAATGTCAACCTAAACTGAAACATAATTAAACCGCGCTCCTCATTGAAGGGCGGAGGGAACAGGGACACAAGTAGACAGCGGACAATAAGGATTACAGAGAGACGCGTTGTGAGTACTCGAACGCCTCTCAACGCGAGCAGCCTTCGAGCGGGAAGAGCGCGTCTCACCAAAGAACTCTTTCGGGATGTGGAACGAAGAAGGACGACCACGTGCCAGTTGAGAAGTGGCGTAATTACAACAAGAAAGGGGCCACGCATTGTGCGTATAAAGGAGCGCAAGGGGAAGGGTGAAGCGAGTGAGTGAGAAGATGTAGGTTAGAGGACAGAAGCGCGTAATAACGGATTTTAAGAGGTGGGGTGTGAGGGGGCGCGAAAAACACATGCCACGAGAGCAGAGAATCTGAGACAGGACCAAGATGACTGACGAGCGACGTACCCAACCGTAGCCCAGCGAGTTTAGTTTTACTTTCTTTTTGTTTTGTTTTTATTTTGAAAAGCTTATTTTTGCTGTTTACCTCACGTTATGCTATGGAGGCTCTCTTTTATTTATTTTTATTTGATTCCTCAGTGTTTGCTAAATGTTCTGTAATTTATTAGTCGGTATATAATACAGCATGTGGTGTATGCCATGCCTCATCTTATTCGTTTTTGTTAATAAACATTTTGTAAGCTAGTTTGTCATTGTATCTTACTGTTTTATAGTTGTTATGCTTTTTAATTAAGAATAAAAATGAATCCATCTTTTGTTTTAGTTTTAAACAGTGAAAGGTGAGTAGATGTATGTAAGCAAAACAGACAATTATCTTTTCTTGTAAAACGTGACAATATCGCGAATTTGAAAGTGAAAGCACCCCAAGCCTGGCTTATAACACAGCAAAAGAGGAACTCCCGTTCACAAAATTCAAATCACAAATAATACTGCTGATGAAAAAGAACGGGTTGAATGTTAACCACTTTCATTTCCATATAACTATAAACTATGATAAAAGCATGCATTGATCAATCCATGTTGTCGCGCAACAAAAAAAAATTGCGAACAAATTGTGTTTGTGCGACAAACTGAGAAAGTTAGTCGCAAAAGAGCGACCAGTGGGAAGAATGAGTCTGGAGCCCTGTTTTTATTACTGAATGTATCCTCAAAATGAACTGTTATTAAATTAAATATACTGAATTTATCACCAAGACTAAATAATCTCATTCTGGTGGAGATACATGAGCGATTCCACAGTTTGTGTCCACAAGGGGTGTAATGAACAATATAGATCGAATAATACCCAGTTGTTGTAATTTTTTTATTTTTAGTTCACCATTTTGTTTAAGATAGATGTAAGAAATAATAAAGTAAATTTTATCCCACTAAGCCTTGGCATTATCATGTAATGAGACTTTATTTTATTTCCGTCCCCAGAAATTGCGGATGTCAGGGTGGCACATCAGTGCATCTGGATTTTTCCTAAGTCATTTCTTTCATTTCCTTTAATAAAATCCTGAATTTTGGCGCATAACATTTATTTTGGTGTGTCTTCTACAAAGTACTACTACTAACACTGAAAGTATAATTCCCTTAATCCACCACGATGCAACGGAAACATTTACTAATGTTCATTACACCTTCTGTCCAAGCAGTTACGAACGTTAAACTATGATTCTAAAGGAAACAGAGATATAATTTTCCCATGTAATTCTAAAATCAGTAGCAAAACGATAAAAACATCTTGTGTGGGTTAAATTCTCATACGCGTTGCTACATGATAAATTGTTAATAAATCAGGATAAAACAGGGGCAGAGATTTTCTGTCCAAAAATCATAACGCTCGTACATTTTATTCTGACGCTGAATTTCCATCTCCTAATGTCTCAACGGTTCTCATGTCAGATATAAGATTGTCTAGGTCACGCATGGTCCGCATGGGAGGAAGAGTTAACAGGATTTCACAGATTTCGACAAATCTGTCCAAAAGTTTACGAACATTAAAATTATACGAACGTGGTAAACTTTGGTTAAGTAAACATTAAATAGGATCATTGTGGTGAGAAAGGATAAAATAGTGTGCAAGACGGATGATTGCGAGTGGTTTCGGACCGAAAGCGGCATTCATCGTGAAAGAGCATGCATGCATGGTGGTTGTACACATTTTGACAGATTCTGCACATCTTGTTCGTAAATTAGACGGAAATTTTCAGTCTGTCCAATTTCGAACATTGTTTTCTAAGTACTTTTGACTCAATAAGCTGTTCATGAAAGTCAACATCGTCAATGATTTTGCTGACTTTTTTTCCGTTTTTTTTTTTTTTTTTGATGATGTTCGTAAGAATATAGCTTAGGCTGTCGAAGTTAACACGTTAATAGTGCGTTAACACAATCTCACTTATGCCATTAGAATAAACTGTCGGTTAATCACATAGGTTTTAAACAGGAAACTGGGCTATAAGAAGGAACACACGCGCATTTTCCGCACTGACGGCGCACGCAGTTTAAACATTAGCTTTGTGGAAAATGAAGCTCCACCAGCTGTCAAGTGTACTTCATCATGTACAAATTATGTAGGCCACAGGCGCATCGCGAGTTTACTTTCAATTCCACCGGAGCTCTGTTTGATGGCAGCTAGAGCGTACCGTGAATTTGTGCTCATTTCCTTGCCTGTACTGGTCGATTAGCCTATCATGTGATTCAGCGTTACCTCACTTAATTGACCAGTCAAAAGTCAAACTATTTCATGAGTGCAAGTGTAGCCAACAGCCACAGCTCAGCAATAGCTTATAGTCTTGTGTATTATTTCTCCAAATCATATTTAGCACATCATGCCTGATAAATGTCTGAAGTAGCCTATATTCATTATTTTAAAAGGAACACACCAGCAGGCCTAATTTGAAATCAAAAAACTTTTCCAAATACTATGTAGCCCACCATTCATGCAGCATCATATTCTGTAAATCAGGCTATGTAAATTGCAGCCTAGCATAGAGAAGATAATATCCTTATCTTGTAATTGACATGAACATGGAGACTAACAGTCATCATTCATATTTCATATTCTTAATTTTAAGAAGTGTATTCAAGAAATGAAACAGTTATTCTGTAAATTAAGTTTGCTGTGGTGTTCAGAGCATTTAATTAAACACATAATTATACATTTCAAGTTTAAAAAAATAATTAGTCAACTCTTATACACATATCCTTTGCAAACATACATATATCCTTACATATATATATACAGTATATGGCAGAATTATCATTTATCTGTCCACGTTACAAATTTATTTTCATTCACGATGTATGATCTTAAATTTGATAGTAAATGAGACAGGTTATTTTAATGTGTTAGTGAACTTGTCTATCTGCCAGTTTTCATGAATGGTATTATTGTGTTACAGAGGCAATCTGCAGGATTGTTTATTATTTTTTTTTCCGTCCCGTACACACGTTTACTTTGACACCACTTGAGACGTTCCCTTCATGGGAACTTCGAACTGCGTCCTCTAGGGGTCGCTATGGGGAACGCCTCGTCGTGACCCGTGTCTGAAGCATACATTGAAAAAACACCAACCTGTTGGCCGGCGACAGCCATGACGTCAATACCAGCATGACTATAGTATAAATAGGCGCCGGGAACTACACATCATTCTCTTCTTTGTCTTCATTGACTGTTCTGTTTGAAGCGTGCATTTTCAAGGAAAAAGTAAGAGCTATCTATTTTTTATGGCGAGCACTAGTAGAGCATTTATAAGGTGTGTGCATCCGTGTCAGCGCTAGTTGACACCAGATGACACACACGATCTATGTGTTGTTTGTTGGGCGAGGAGCACGCACGCGATGTCCTCGAGGGGGCAATCTGCGTGCACTGCGAGTTTTTTCCAATGAAAAAACTCCGTTCTCGTTTGTCTCTCTTCTCAAGTGGAGAGGGACAACCATCGGTTTCCCGCAGCTCGGGACCCGCCGCTGCTGAGGCACAGAGGAGAATGAGCTCGTGGGGATCTCAGATGGACCTGGCCGATGAGTTTAGAGAGAGGCTTTCCTTCTCGTGCTCATCGGCGGCGGGCGAGAGACAGCAGCTGGAGGATGATGTTCTCTCTTTAAAATCATCTGATCCAGGGGCCAGTGCTCAGATGGGCCCAGCCCAACAAGAGCAGGAAATAAATGTGGAGAGTGAAGAAGCTGAGGCTGAGCCTTCCCAAACCTCCTGCCCTGCATATGACGAGCTTTTGAAAGTTATGGATCACGCCACGGCAAGGCTTGACTTGCCGTGGAAGCGGACTAAGGAAGTGGCGTCGCGAGGTAGTCTCGACGAACGTTATCTTTCTGGCCAAAACCCTCCAGCTCAGCTTCCTTTCTTCCTGTTTTCCATACAGAGATCGAGAAGGAATGGAAGAAGCCGTTTTCCCACGATTCCATCGGGTTTGTAAGAATACCAGTTATGCGATATCAGGCGGTCGCGGGGAAACGGCTATGAGAGAATGCCCCTGTGCAAGAGAAGCTAGCTAGCTATCTCTCTTGGAGAGGACATCATCTCTCCAAACTCCCTCCTTGCCATCCATGCCTCTTCAAGCTACATATAAAATGAATGGCAAGGCATACGCAGAAGCAGGTCAGGCTGCAGCTTCGTTGCACACCATGGCGGTGCTTCAGGCATACCAGGCTGATCTGCTGAAAGAACTGGATAAGGCGAGGGCCTTTTTTCTGATGAGATGGCTGAGTTGCGCCGCACCATGGATCTTGCTCTCCGTGTTACTAAGCAGGCTGCCTCTGCCATGGGAAGATCTATGGTGGCGATGGTAGTAACGGAGAGGCAGCTGTGGGTAAACCTGGCAGACATCGGGAAGAAAGAACGGGGTTTTCTTCTCGATGCCCCGGTTTCGCCCTCTGAACTTTTTGGTACATCCGTTGAGACGGTCGTCGAAAAGTTCAGGGAGGCGAAGGCGCGCTCAGCGGCCTTCAAAAACTTCATTCCACGAAGGTCCAGGTCTGAACCCTAACAACCAAGGGGTCCTGGCCCGTCTCGATTTGAGGATCAGAGACAAGCACAGAAGGCTAGTGTCGCGACTCGCGCTCCTCCACCGCCTGCGGGTAGGGGTAGGAAGTATCGTTGGTCGAAGGGAGGTAGGCAGGACCTGAGGGAAGTGATCCAGACAAGACGTCAGCGCTTTCGTCCAGATCAGAGTAATACTTAGGTATCCACACTTTTTCCTCAGGGGGTGTAACATCTACCCCTTTCTTCCCCTTCCTAATTCCCCTGTAACCACCATATCTCCTGCATAAACAGTCTCCTTCTGGAACTATGATGTTTTTGGTTGGTTCTATGGTTAATCATAGTACCCACCTTACTGAAGGTCCGGTCTAGAGGCTTCTCCGGACAAGGCTCTGGTGCGGGAACCATGGTGGGTGAGTACGAGCCATGTCTAAATATATGTATATAAATAAATATGTATGTGCTATGAAACTGGTGGTTGTGTGTACCCTTCTGCTAGTTGCTTTGCAGTGTTTCCCGTGCTGGGTTCAGAAACCGGGTGCTCGACTTGCAGTGTTTATTTCATTCGTCGAAGGATATGTCCAGAATGTAAGTAAGGTTTCGGTTTCATACTTCCTGGATCATGCGGCCATAACACAGGCTTCTGCGGGAGTTTTGTGATTATCAGGCCCCCGGTGTCACTACAAAAAATTTCCTGTACGTCCGGGCTGGGTTACGCTTTCATGCTACCCTGACAGGTCTACCGTATCTGGGTCGCCCTGAGGGGTTTTTCCCGATCACCAGGATATCCCCTTGAGGCATCACCCCCCTCACCATTGAGGGTTATTGTGAGTATGATGTTTCTTTCGAACGTTAATCCTCTCTGAGGAGTTGGATTCCTCGATCCATGGGCTGTCCTCGTGGTAGTATTGAGCAATGCTCCCTTTTTATCAAAGGGTTACCTGGAATGAGAGGCTGGCTAGACGGCAGTATGCTTACCCCTCTGATTTTTCAATCATGCTGCAGGTCGAGCCCCCACTCGTTGAGAGCTGGGTCTGTGCTCCATCAGCCAAGGTAAACTACCACTAGCGTTCCAGCATTGGAACATGCTGAAGGTCCGTGCCCCCCTCTCGATTGAGAACTGGGTGTGTTGCCCCCACAGCTAAGTAAACTATTGCTAGTTGTTCCAGCTTTGGAACATGCTGCAGGTCGAGCCCAGTCTCGGTTGAGAACTGAGGGGTTGGCTCCATCAGTTATAATGCTAGTGTTCCAGCATTGGAACATGCTGTAGGTTTAGCCCCCTCTCGATTGAGAGCTGGGTTTTGCTCCCTCAGCTAGAGATTTACTGATAGCCACTCCAGCATTATAGCCGTAGACACAGCGTTTTTGGAAAGATGCGCTATTTCTATCTATGTGCTGCTCTTTCAGGGTGCCACGAGAAACCCTAGAACGGTATGCAAGTGTAGTGCACGTTATGCTTTGCCCACTTTTCTAAAATCCACATAGCTGGTAAGTGCGCACGTTATGCTTTGCCCACTTTTCTAAAATCCACATAAGTGGTAAGTGTGCACGTTTATGCTTTGCCCACTTTTCTAAAAATACTGTATGATAAGAGAGCTACGCGCAAGACCTTCGTGCTCTTTTGAGTGGTTTAAAACCCCGGTTCTGCCTTGGGCACCCCTCCTCCTATGTATCCTCTGGATACCTACTTTACAGGGTGTTGCTACTAAGGGTCTGTTGAGACAGTTCCTTCAGCACATACAAAGAGAACGTGCGGTAGCCCCTATGTGGAAGGCCAAGACTAGTATGATTCTAGGCTCTTGGTCGTATTCCCTTAAAGGAATCTGTTTCTGATTCCAAGCCTTGAGCTCTACCCGGGCCCAGGAGTCTGGCCCTAACAAGTAAGTATTTTGAGGTATGTAGCCTAGGACTTTGGCCGTAGGGAATAACGTCACTAACAGCAGTCTAACGTCCCAGGGACAACTCCCATAGCAATATGGTAGAGTTTGTACTTAGTGCTCGCCATGGTTTTCTGGCATGCACTCCCCTCAGCATGGTGGCGTGGGTATACCGTTCCCCATAGCGGCCCCTAGAGGACGCAGTTCGAAGTTCCCATGAAAGGGAACGTCTCAGGTTACTTATGTAACCATGGTTCCCTGAGTAGGGAACGAGACACTGCATCCTCTAGGTTTCTTGCCATGCTGCGGACGCAAGCTTCAGACAAAGAAGTGAATGATGTGTAGCTCCCGGCACATATTTATACTATAGTCGCACCGGTAGAGACGTCATGGCTGTCGCCGGCCAACGAGTTAGTGTTTTTTCAATGTTTGCTTCAGACACGGGTCACGACGAGGCGCTCCATATAGCGACCCCTAGAGGACGCAGTTCAACGTTCCCATTCAGGGCAAGAAACCATGGTTACATAAGTAACCTGAGACGTTCCTTTGGCTTCTACATTTGGCAAATAAATTTGAAAAATATACCTGTGGCATTTGTTAGTAATTTTGCTGGCTTTCAGTTTATGAACATACCAGAATTAAAAATGCACCTTTAAGTTTATAGAACAGATAATATCAGATGGCCACCCTGCCTGCATGGAAGTCCTATTACCAGTTTTGTGAACCACACACAACGCATGACTCAGAACTATACCAAATTAGGAACAAAGCTAAACATGAACTGGGATTCAACCAGAATTTTATTAAACTGAATTAGATTAATCTGCTTGAATTTACACTGTTTTTCCATCCATGTTACATACGTTAAATTTTACATCAACTCAACTTTGATCAAATTTTACTAGTTTACCATTGCCAGATTTATCCTGCCTTTCACACAGCTGTACCCCAGGTTTCTCAGGATGTTAACTGAGGACATGGCTTCTCCATTGAAGATTGATTTGAAGGCTATGGTCCTGGCAATTAGGCCTTAAAACTGTGGAATCGCCACATCCCAATCCATGAGGATTTGAGATTTCGTTCATAACGCAGGACGTTACAGCTTTCCTGAAGCAAAATCTTGGATTAGCAGTAACAAGAGGAGTCATATTAAAATAATAAAAAATAGAACCCAGAAAATGCGGTAAAGGACAGCAAAGGATCATGTATCATTTGACTATGATCAAGTTCATGTATCAGAAATAAATGGTTGCCTTGAGGTTTTAAAGCAATAGCAGCGTGTCAGTCTTTACATGTCTCAGTTAAGTGAATTAGTCTGCTTATAGGAGACAGTTTCACGCCTGGAGGGTGGGTACGAGAAACGGTCAGTTTTTGGACCGGTGTGTAATTGGGTCAGTACCGATAAGCTTCAGGACAACCGATACTGTTATCGATACTTGCATTGTTTTATCCCCGTATACTTCAATGTTAACGAAGAATTAGAAGCTGGTGCTTGTCATTTTCCTTCACTGAATGATGTGGCCGACGTTTGCTCGACGTGCGTGTGATATTCATGCGCATGTGCTTTGGCTAGGGCGGTGGGTTTGAGTGCAATCAGTCAACGCGGCAAGAGTGAAACATTCGAAAGTGTGGGCTCACGTTACAAAACTAAGCGACTCCAGTGTCAGATGCAATATATGCAGTGGTGTAATAGTGAACGAAGGAGGCAACACTGGTAATATAATTAAACATTTACTAACAAAACACAACATCTAAGTTACCTCAAGCAATGCGCTGTATTATGTCTCGCGGCTCCAGCTCCAACTGAAACTCGTGAGACACATTCACATCAAATGTTGATTCGGTAGAGTTACACTCACGAGACTTATGAGACACAGTCACAAAAGTACATTATTTCCGCATGCTTTAAAGCCTTGCCGTTTAAACGTTTTATTCGCTTGCTGTTCTAACATGTGCTTATTCAAAGCGCGTTAAACCCAAAACCGTCCGTTACATAAAGGACGTCAACAGCATGAGTTATCTTAGTTATGTCTGATGACGATATACTTCAAAACACCCGGAGAATATAAACACAGTTATATGTCTAAAGTGAAAGTAACAGTTAAGAGAGAAATGGATGCGTGCAACTCTTAAAGGGACAGAACATGCTGCCGCTTGTCATTAAAGGGATAGTCTACCAAAAATGTATAATTATGTCATTACTTCTCAGTCATGTGTACCAAACTAGGCATGGGACAATAACCGGTTTCAAAACCACTAAAATTTCCCGTTATACCGTTCCTGCGGTATGCAGTTTTTCTACATGTGATCAAAGACGGAAAGTGCAGGACGGCTGTGTGCAACGAAGAGCGTAACGAGTCACACGACCCCTTCCCCTCCGGTTGGTGCGAGCAGTCAGTGAGAGTCACCTGTGTGTGGGATGGCCGAAGGAGGTGAATCCCTGGAACTTTTTCCCTCGTCGAAAAAGATGAAGTTTGCCATATGGGATTTTTTCGGGTACTATTTTTCTCACTAAACGTTTCCATTTTCCTGTTCTTCAAAGTCTCTAGTAGCAGACAAACTGATAATAGAGCACAGCATAAAACATGTCTTATTACCCATGGAACAATGGGGTCCATTTTTCATTCCATATTTTCGCAGCATTCCTCTCTTTTCCTTCATGCCTGACATGGAGTGCCCTACCGCCAACAACCACCTACAGGAAAGAAAATTCCAGCAGCGGGTATACGAATGCATCCAGACCGTTTTCCTGCAAGCGCACACACACGCTCGCATACACACACACACATACACCCCCCCCCCCCCCCCCCCCCCCCCCCCCCCCCCCCCCCCCACCCCCCCCACAAAGGCCCGGTGCTTTCCTGCGGTTCTGCAGCCGAGCTGGGATGAAGCAAGCTTGAGGAAAACAGTGCTCACACTGTTCATTCCTAAATCCCTCTACAGGGCAGACGTGTCTGCTCCCATCCCATTAAGCCGGCCTTTAGGGAGCTGCGCTCACATCAAATTCACAACATCCTGCACACTGACTCTCTGCTCATGCTGCCAGACTTCCAAATGGCATGTAATAAGCAAGTCTGTTTGATTATCTGCTTTCCTCTGCAAACAAGATCCGCACAGAGAATGAAAATGAATTTTGGCTTATGAAACAGAGATGCGAGGAGCTTGGAGAAAGACGGCAAATCCTTATCTCTACGGTCTCTGCTTTGTGCCATTATGTGGTGGCTCATCCATGACATGCACAAAGAAAATCCAAGAGAAAACAGAATAATCTGCAAATATTACTCATTTGGTGCGAGAAGAGAACCCATAATCCAGATGGTGAAACGATCAGACTTGAAGACTCTAAAGAAGGTGAAGCGCAAAGAGTGTCATTATTTGTGTGAGTGGATCTGCCTTTGAAATGACTCCAGATTCATTTGCGGTCACGTTACGGGTTCACGGTACCCCTGAAATTTGCCACTGTGGTGAAACATTAGCACAGGCTGCTAAAGCAACACGGCAAATGTCAGCACCCGTTTATCATGAGCTGGGAACTTAATAAGAAATCCACGTGTGAATTTCCTCAGCATTATTTCTCCTTTGATGAAGCATTAATTTAGCCTAATTAGATTTAATACTAAGTTGTTGTGTTGTAAGCAAAAAAGCTTACTTTAATCACGTTGCCCATATCACCAGATTTAACCCAATTATTACAGCTTATTTTCACCCTCAAGATGGTTTTAATTCCTAATCACAAATAAAAGGGGGGCATTTGCATGAGATGGAGGAAAGCAAACAAAGCAATTAATTATCTGGGTGTGTTGAAAATTTTTCAAATCCTAGGTTTACATTTACTTACTTTAAAGGGGTCATATGATGCTTTTTAAAAGATCATTATTTTGTGTATTTGGTGTAACATAATGTAGTATGTTCAAAAAACATTATTTTTCAAAGACTGTACATTATTGTAGGTCCTCTATAACCCGCCTCTCTCAAACGCTTCATTTTCAACAAAGCCCCCTCCTTCCGACAAACGCAGTCTGCTCTGATTGGCCAGCTGACCCAGTGCATTATGATTGGCCGAACACCGCAAGCACTCGTTGGAAATGTAACGCCCCTTACCATAATCGCGAGCTTCATCTTTCAAAATAAATGTAAAGACAGAGCCCGAACGGGGAACAGAGTCACGTGACAGACACAGTGATGAAGCTGGTATGTGTTTGTGATGTGACCCCTCTCTCTCTCTCTATCTCTCTCTCTCTAGCTCGCTCACTCGCTCGTCCACCACACACACACACACACACACACACGATGCGCAAAAACTCCGCATTTGAACAGTCAATAAAAAATACTTAAACTAATAACAAAACAAAACAGTAGCTGATTCAGAAGCAAAGTCAGAATTACCTCCTCTCCAAAGTTCACGAAACAGTCGTCCATAAAATGCATTGCTGTTCTGTTGTAAGTCATCTTAAAGATTCCTAAATGCATCTACTTTCTGGAAGGCCAAATAAAGTGCTTATGCTTTAGCACTGAAACACACAGCGTCTCCCTGACATGCTGCTTCAACACTAACTGCGGTTACTGAAACCACGCCTTTTCTTTGCGTGCACATTTGGGCGGCATTATGCAAATATTTCCACATAGTGAGGTAGATATGGGGGGCGTGTTAGAACGAGCCATTTAAGGTAGCATGGTTGACTCTTAACTTTTATAAAAAATATCTCTTTGGTTTTGAGACTTTAGTCTTGCAACTTCAGGGATCTTATCTATGCACAATCAGCTTGTAACACTCCAAAGAGAAAGGAAAACTTGAAATCGCATCATATGACCCCTGTAAATAAAAGCATGTGAAGAGCCACAACAGTCAGGCTACATTAATATTTGTATTATTTGAAACAGTAGTCTTTATTTGAGATATACATTAGTCTACAATCATGTTGAATGTGAGTGGCTCACAACTGTCATCTCAGAAATAAATAATGGTTATTTTACACTTTTTATTCAAAAACGTATGCATTAACCTTTAGCAATGAAAGCAAATAAATTTCAAAAAGAGTTTTTTTTAAGTATTTTTCTTAAATATTACTTGTGTCACTATTTCGCGAACGCGCAGGCGGATCTCCAGCAAATTTGGGGGATCTCTTTAGCTCGAGGAGCCCTCTCGAACGCCACCCTCATTAGCCAACCGGGATCGCCAGATCGGTCGGCGCCCAACCGCAAATTTAACCGCCCGTAACTCCCGAACCCAGGGGGCTATCGACGCGGTGGTCTCATTCGAAAGGGGGCCTTGAGACGTACACTTGATTCGCGTTTGAGAGGGTTCCTCGAGCTGAAGGGATCCCCCGAATTTGGTGCAGATTCGCCGCGCCATTACGGAGATGTGGCCGTTCAAAGTTTCAATGGTATTCCATACATTTAAGCTTTAAAGCGTTTCATTCAGGTTGCCAGCAGCAAACAATGGAGCACGTTCTGCTGAACAAACTACGTAATTACACCATTTACAAGCATTTTATCTACGTTTTATGTTCTGTAAAAAAAAAATTCATATTGGCGGCAAATTTGCCGATAACAATATATCTGTGACAGGCTCATATCGGCGATTAAAATCGGCCAAAACATATCGGTGGGCTCTAGTAGTAATATCTCTTATTTATTTTATTTAGTAATTTTATACAGTCAATTATTATAATCTAAAAACAATTTTTTTTTTTATAGCAATACAATATATATTATATACTATACAAACACCACCAGCCCAAAAAAAAAATCACAAATTAGATTTTTTCTTAAATCGTGCCGCCATATGGGTGTATTTTAATACTAAAGTACTATTAGCATAGAATATGTATTATATATTATATTACATGTACTATATAATATTATTATAAAAGCATTACGTTAGTATACTATTCAGAACATAATTTGTGCTCACTCTAGAATGGAAGGCACATTTTATTAAACGGAGAATCTCCAGACATCCTCCATTCATATGGTACATGCTAATGCAAACCATTAGGATCTGGCATCATGTTAATCAGACATAGGATTTGTCTGAGAACATCAGAGCTGTATTCGGGTCATCAGACATGTTCATTAAACATCACCACCTCTTGAACCCTGTGATTATTTTTTTTGTATCTTGTCAGAGATAAGCACCCCTTGGTCGACATAACAAGGAGAAAGCTGTCTAGATTGAGGATCACGCTGAGTCGTGGCAGGACCTCAAACATCTGCTAAAGGTCAGGTTTCCACTGTATGGAACCAATCAATGAAGCCCATAGAGCTTCCAAACAAAGAATAGTGTTTCACACTGCAGAAGGAACCTTGCCCTTCATTTAAAGAACACTGATTTTATGCACTCAGTAATCCCCTCTAGGCAAGACAACCCACAATCCATTGGAGAACCAACAAAAAGACATATGTGAAACTTGACTTGTATATATGTTGTCAATTTGGATGTGACTGATCATTCTCATTGCATCACGTCTATTGCTTCTTCTGAAACTGAGAAAAACTTGGTACAAAACAATTATTTGTTGTTTTTAAAGCAAGTAGCACAAATGTGTAAGAGTGATCTTTTTAAATGTTTTTGATGAAGCATGTAAACAAATAACTGAATTACACAATATTTCATTAGCTAGAAAATTTAACTACAACAGCATTTTCACAGTAGCTTGTGGGCAGTATGACCATCATTTTATATCATGTTTGATTAGCCCAATTTTATATTATTGTTATGCTATATATAATATAATAACTTTCAAAGAAAAAAAGTCAACAAATAAATGGTTTTATATGTTAATAAGACGGTAATGCCTATTTTTGGACGATCTAGGAAATTAAATATTCTACAAATCAAATGCTGTCTTGCTGTTATGAACTTGAATGCATGTGAATGCAAACAACATTATTCAAAAGAAATGAATGAGTCTGGCATGAGTGCAAAAGTAGCTTCACAACTAAAATAACTAATATTATAAAACTGATAGTCCTGACTCTCAATTCTCATTGGATGGACAGGATCTGTAGTCTCTGATTCCATTACATCTGCTTTTTGAGTACTCCACATCATACCTTAAATTCATATATTATTTACGATATTGCTTAAACGCCATAAACAACTAAATGTTTTACGTTGTGCCTAACACCCCTTAATAACTGCATCCTCTGCCAGCTGATACATTTCTATCGCTGCACAATATACAACCCAGCCGTAATTTATTGTGGGATATTCAGCCTCTACAAAGAACAATACTGGGCTCAAAAATGTAAAACTGGCACATGTTTGCATCAAAGGTTTCTTGAGAGCAGCAGACACAGTTCCACCACATGATGAATAGACCAGATTTCAGCATTGTTCCTGGACGATCCTTTGCTCGCTGTAATTGCACTCAAATTTCCCTGGAGATTTTCACTAAATCTAAAGAGCAGCAGCCACATGCTGTGCCCTACATGCCAAAGGTATGTGTAGCTGTATGTATGTGTGTGTGTGTGTGTGTGTGTGTGTGTGTGTGTGTGTGTGTGTGTATCTCAAAGTCTGTTGCAGCTCCAGGCGTGTACACACCTCCCACTGGGCCTCTCTGTAAAGGTGTGTCATGCTGCACAATAACGCCTCCAGCTTGTGGTGTTGCTTTTTAGCCCCAGGCACAACAAAACAAAATAAATGTGGGCTCTCAGCAACCTCCTTCAGATCTTGCCAAGCTGCCACAAGTCATGACATTGAGACAAACCGAGACAAAACAACAACTTAAACTCAGATGTATATTTTCATCCTAAACTAGGTTTAGGTACAAAGCATGTGCCCATAAAGGCCTAAGCAAAAACACTTCCTACTACATCAAGCTGCACTGCGCCACTTTCTCTGTCTTCTGCTTTCCCGTGTCCAAGCAGCACTTCCACATGCATCACTGGGCAATAACATATGTGACTATTCAAAGAGAGAAGTTGAGATATTGCTGTCTAATACTGCTATCCGGAAGTGGGACAGTATTTCTCAAAGCAAATCACTCATGCCGGAATTGTCCATGCCACAGTTGCATTACTTTTGAGCCAACAAGAGTACATTTGTTTGAAACTAATTTAATTAAGAGCACATTCCAGTAGGCTTGTCAAATAGCATGACTGCCACCTCAGATGGAACTGCTAAAAAAAGCCAAGCCCTTAAGAGCCCATTTATTTGATTTGTTGAAAGTATGTGCTGAAAACGAATATACAGTACACTCTAAATGGCAGACATCTGGTTTCGCTTAAGAGCACATTCAACAAAAGCAGAGAAGGATCAGCACAAGGAGATAGGGCTGGAAGCCTGCGTTGGCTCAGTCGACCATTCCCGCCTACAGAAAGCCTTGTTTGTGTTTCATTTCTGACCGTTTGCTGTCTTAGCTCAAGCTAAAAAGACTCTACCATCACAGAAACCAACATTAGCACTTCCAGTGTGTCGGAAATTAGGAAGCCCCACATAAATTTAGCACGAGAAATACATTTCCCTGCTTTCTAATGCGAGTGTGATTCAGAAATAGTGGAATAGGCTCTGTGTGTGTCACTGCCGAACATAACAGGATATATGACACTACTTACTTATTGCATCACCCCAGAGCTATTCAGACCTCCATCGCTAATGTGTCCGTTCACACAGAAAGAGGTCAGCCAGCGCCGCTCCAGTAAATGTACTAACATACTTTGATGTGTGAATGTACTGATATCCTAAATGATTTCAACTGTGCACGTTTACCTCAATTAAATGCTCAAATATGCACTCAATCTTTCTGTAGTGCAGCCATTTCACAGCAAGACATAGGCGCTGTTCCAAAACCTAGTGAGCTGTCTTGCTGTCTGCTTGATACATGGGTAGCATCCTAACTGAAGTGGCACCGCACAAGTGACCGATTTTGTCATAAAATGACATGACCCAGTGCGTCATAAAAACACACTTTTGATAAGCTAACATCACAATACTCTAACAATCATAAAAATACAGATTATACACACACATATTGGTACAATAGTTTATTTTAAATGAACTATTTTTATTGATAGATTTTGTAGCTAGTAGATACTATTTTCTATTTTTAATATAAAATATATATTTTATAAAATTTACTTATAATATAATTTAATATTTTATATGTGCATAGTGCATCATTTGGGACACAGCTGACACAGCCCATTAGTGTCACATCAAATGACATGTATGCACTCCATACACTGCAGATAATAAAATTTGTCTGTTTCTGCATTTGAAGAGTTAAGCGCAAATCTGCACAGTGATTCACACCACTGGACTGTTGTTGCTATGGGATGCAGTCCAATGCCTGAACTGAGATGTCACTTCATCCGTATCTTTAAAAAACAACAACTGCAGAACTGAATTGTATTAAGTGACAAATGTCATGATCAAGGAAGTCATCAAAATACTGTACGCATCGTTATAATTGGTCAGGTTGAAACAATAAAAAAATATTGAGGCAGATATACAAAAAAAAATGGATTGCACTGTATTGTATAGTATTGCTACAACAATGAAACGGTGTT
Source organism: Sinocyclocheilus anophthalmus (assembly GCA_018155175.1). Classification (NCBI taxonomy): domain Eukaryota; kingdom Metazoa; phylum Chordata; class Actinopteri; order Cypriniformes; family Cyprinidae; genus Sinocyclocheilus; species Sinocyclocheilus anophthalmus. Next base: position 30,759 of record JADLZN010009924.1, read on the forward strand.
GAGTAAACATCATCATGTAATTGTTCTTGTAACAGAGGAGCTCAGTAACATTTGAATGGAGTTTTTTCCAGAGAGGTCTGGCTGGCAGGGGTCAGTTCAGGTTAAACAGGCAGATTCTGGGAAGAGCATGTGCGTCACACACTGCAGGCTACAAGCAGTGTGACATTACTTGATCTTCATTACAGAACTATTTTAGAATAAAATGTAAAGGTTTTGTCATTGGAAAAATGTGAAAATGTAAAGGTTTAACATTTAAATTAGGGCTGCATGATAAATCGCATGCGATATTTAACGTGCATCTTATCAGTAAAGCCGGTTCTGTAATCAGCGGTAAAGTCCATCAGTGCGGGCTTTCACATTGAGCGCATTAAATACACAGAGCGTTTTCAATGACGAGTTGCGCAAAAAACCACGTTCATATTCGCGCGATTTTTTGCGCAGCTCGTCAGTGTGTGTAGTTAATGCTGCTCAATGTGAAAGCACGCACGTGATGGAGATTTACCGCTGATTAAAGAACCGGCTTTCTGACAAGATGCGCGTTAAATATCGCATGCGATTTATCGTGCAGCCCTAATTTAAATCTATAAGTTTAAATGCCAAACACATAGAAGAAGTAAAAAGTGATCAAAATGCGCATTTAGCTTGAAATATATTGGGTACAATTACAAAAGCATGTAACATACAGTACAGTATGCATACTGTGCATATTCTGAAGAAAAAAAATGTATATGCACTAAGGTGCAATGCAAACAACATACCGTATCCCACAATGCAATCGACTTAATAATTTGATTAAAGATGAAGGTGTAATTTCTGGATGTAATTTCACCAAACTAGGGCCCTATTAAATCCTTTGTATTATTTCACCAGCTTTTTTCCATTTTTATGACTGGATTCCACGATTACATTTATGTAGTGCTGGGCGGTATGACCAAAAATTTATATCACGGTATTTTTCAAAATTATACCGGTTTCATGGTACATGACGGTATTTTTTTTACATGCATGACCGGGTGTTAACCATATTTTGTACTGATTAAAAGAGGAAATACTGCAGTATATTGACTTAGAATGCCCTATTTTACTGTCATGATGAGTGAATATTGTCAAAAAATACCACACTAAACAGTGATTAAACACGACCCCTTTTAATACATGTTAACCAGGAGTCACTCTCATTTATAATCACGGCATTGTCTGATAAAATCAACATGCATCTACACTAAAGAGCGGCTATGCGGTTGTTTTGGCTATATTACTTTTTGTCACATGCAGCGCACTGCCTGCATCTGAGTAACAAAATAAAAAAAAAAAACAACAAACAAAAAAGTGCATGTGATATGAACTACTCTCATATTTATAATTCCAAACAATCAGTAAGCGACAGGTGCTTGGAAATGCTGTTTTGTACTCATTTATTGACGAGTCGGTTGCGGTGCGGCCAACTGAATGCGCTGCTTCTCTGCCGCTCACTGCACAGAACAGACGCCGAGAGAGGTGACACTTCTCCGGGAAAGTCAGACCTCGCGCTCGCCGAACAGCACTGGCAAAATCTTCCAACTGAACCATAGCTAAGGTTTATCCAAAAAAGTCGCTAGGTTTGTCAGTATGAATATTCTATGGAAAAAAGCCGCTAAAAGGGTCTGAAAGTTGCTAAATCTAGTGCTAAAGTCGCGCTTGTGTGTGTGAGATGCGGGAGCTGATGGCAAGGGGCAGTGGATATTTGTGGCGGTCAATGTGGATATTGTGGATGAGTTCTTCTGTGTCATCACGTTCTACAGCTTCAGTTTCGGAACTTTCACGCTTAGTAACACATACAGTTGTTACCTCAACACAGTGCAACAGTGAAAAGGGACCCCTTTCAAACAGTGTCACGTTCCGAACGTTGTTTAAGCGACATATTGCGGTATTTAAAAAATTCATATCATAACAAAAATAAACACCGGTATTCGGTATGAACCGGTATACCGCCCAGCACTACATTCATGTTTTCTGAATTGCGGAAATCATAGGGTCCTACCAAACAGAGCTTCAAAAAAACAAACAGGTTTCTTGAATACGAACAAACAGAAGCAGACAGTATTCTGCAAGTAGTATGCTTGTATTTTATTTAGATATTTATATAGCCACGGACTGTCAACTACAAGGTTCAGTCTTTAAAATCCAGCGTTCAATGGAAGGCTGTTACTTTTCACGAGAAGCCTGACAAGGAATGCACAACAGAGAGAGGGCATATATCTAACTCAATAGAGTACAAAAGTTCAATGTTTTTCCACCTTATTGCATTCACTTATGCGGCGTCCTTCAACACTCCTGGCAAACTACTGTCGCAATCCACCCCCGAAAGGGAACACGCTAGAACGCTCTGCATTCAGGTTAACGCTCCTATCCACCTTTAATGTTTAAACTCGAGGCCTGTCAGCCATAAACCTCTCCCGCCGATAAGTGTCATATCTCTCGTTTTGAACCATTATTTTACAACTGCAAAAGATTACAAGACGGGTTCTTTATATTATTTAAGTCTAATCCATCGACAATTAAGATAGGAAATGTGTCATTGCCTGGGCTCAGACAGAACTGTTGTCATTCCCGGAGTAAAGATGCACAAAGGAAGAGTGCTCAATAAATCTTTATTTTAAGAAGATATGGAAACGGCGGCTCACTGTCAAAGGAAAACAGTGCAGGGTTATATTGTCAGTCAGACTGAACAAAGAGCAATCTCTCTGTAGGTTAACCCTGAACATAGCGCCCTTTATGCTGTGCTGCAGTGGGGGAGGGCGGTGAACGACCACCGGTCTCATGTTACGAGCTGTTTTCTTAAGCCACAAATCACATGGCCACTTCCAGCTCTTTACAGCCAGTTGTTGCCAATGTGATTGAGTGCTGTAAATAAAAGCTGCATTGGTATTTTTTGCAAATCATAGGCTTCATCATCATCATCATCATCCCTGGTATCCGTGCAAAAACTGGTGCGATGTCATGGGAAAAAAGGCTGAAGAATTTCACAACTAAACGATATGTGATTTTAGCCCATTGAAAATACTTGTTTACTGTATACTAAATATATACTGCACATACAAGATTGTAGAAAAGTCTGCTATTTCATGCCAACACTATAATGTAAAATGCTTTTTAAACTATTCTACCTCAGACTTGGCCCATAAATTAAGCAAAACAATAAAAACATTTTTTTTAAATGACTACGTTTCCATGTTACCATATTCTATTTTTATTTCCTGCAACATACAGGAAATAAAGGCAAAGAAACAAAAGCGTTTACAGCTTGAACTTTCAGCTGCAGGGCAGCTATTGAGTGTGGAAAGTTCTGTGTGCTGATTAGCAGCGGTAGTTTTGTGACCTCAGGACACAGCCCTGAAAACAAACGGCCAGCATACTGTACACACTTACTCTATACACACAATGACAGGAGCCGCTCCATTCATCTCCACCGCATGAGAGCTGTCTTAATGATCAAAGACCAAGCTAGATTTTGCTTCAAATGGATAGGAAATTAGCATCTAAATTAATCTAAATGTAAAATATTTTCTACTTTATACTTAACTTAAAATATTTAAATAGTTTACATTTTACACTTCAGTGTTATAATATTAATATAAACTACTTTAAACAATATTTTATAATTTAGGATTTACATATTAATGGGGAGATATTTGAGACCCATAAAAATACAACATTTGAAATGGCTTATTATTGTTAAAAATATATGAACGTCAAAATACATGAACAAGGGGCACATAATAAACTACCTGTACTAATTCTAACGATAAAAACAGAGATAACCATTTAAAATTACATTTTAAAATTTAGGAGGGGAGGGCTGGGTAGATTTATGTATGTGTTATTACATTTTACCGCTGACAAAATAAAAACTCGAAATTATCTGCAAACATCACGGAGGGCCTGGGAGTTATTTACTATGTATTCATGAACGAAAATAGGTCAGAATTGTTTTATGGCCCTGACCATTTACACAGATGTGTTACATATGGTCCATCTGTTTGCAAAATACTATGACTACACAAAAATCATGACTACACTGAAACAAAACAAAGCAGCAAACATGCTTATGTCTGACAGGGGGAAATATATATATAAATCAGGAGTTGCAATAAGAAATCTTGATGCAAAACATTTTCATTAAACATTATCTCGTTACTTGTCACTTGTAAGCGTTCAACAAAACATGTTATATACAAAGAGCAACATTTTTACTGGTATTGCAAAAAGGACAAACGTCAAACGCTGACCACTAATATTACAATCCACCAACGATGACTGGGATCCTAATAGAGCTCTACTTCACTGCCCCATTGCCTGACTGACTTAAAGCCTGTTTCCATGTACCAAACGATAAAACCTAGAATACGCTAACGTTTAACAGGCTATTTCAAAATGCCATATCCACACTGAGATCTCCCGCTCGTAAAATGTATTTTTCGCAGCATGTTTGCCGTTGTCTTACCGTCAGTTCGGGGTTGTCGTGGTCGTGGTGAGTGACGGCTCGGATGACTCCGGCTCGCCAGGACCAGCTCGCGATGTGCGCGGGCTCCAGCGGCTCCTCTCCGCTCACGCACAGGAACCGTTTCCCGACCACCATGGCGAAAAACCCTCGAAAACTTGCAAACACTGCACCCTAACGAACAGCACATTACACCGTCAACTGCGTGAACAAAAAGAAAGAAAGAACGTGATTCTTTTTTCGCCTTTTTGCTTGTCGACCGCAACCCGGGGGATTTAAATTTCTCTCAGCCTCCACCCGCGAATGGTCGCTCTCGCGCTCAGTGAAACTGAACACAGGACCGGATCACTACGAACGTAAAACCGGTATCCCTCCGCCTCACACAACTCACATGTCCATGAAAACCTCAGCAGGGAGATTTCTACGTCCGCCAGACAGATTCATTCTCAATGGGAGACTAGTTGCTTTCACTCTATACGCCAGGTGAGGAAAATAGCGCTTAGTGTTGTTATTGTTGTACACATTAACAGGCAGCGCAGGAATGAAGAATATAAAAACAATCAATAATAATAAATAAATACGGTTTATAAACCAATTGACCTAATGCGAGACATCGAAGAGAAGAAAATAAGGGAAACAAGAAAGAAAACAATTAATAAAGTATCTATCTATTAATTAGCTAGTCTGTATATTTCTGTCCTGTCTGTCTGTTGTATGAAGTATGTCTGTCGTCTATCTGTCTCTCTCGTCTGTGAGTGTCTCGTCTGTCGGAGGTACATTTTTTATGCTAGATCTTTTTAGTATTTCTAGGCACATCTATTATGTCCGGATATAGGGAGGATTATAGTAAATATACAAATTAATTAAGATAAGTATTGTTAATAATAAATTATCAATAAAACCGATAATATAACTATACATTCGATATTTATCAAATACAATAAAGTATATTACTTAATAAATTTAATCCTCTTATAAAATGATTGATGTAATAATAATTCTATAAAATATGATTTTGATATTAATAATACTAGAAAAATACACAGCATATGTTATTTCTTTTTATTCCGTCAAGCAGATGAAAATATTTTTACATTTTATGTCCAATTGTGTTTTACGCTACTCCAATAGCTGACATGTGGGCTGTTCGTTGATGAGCACAAGAGGAGCACTGATATATGGGAAGCATATCCACTGGATACAATCAGTCCGTGTCACCTTTAGGTCAGAGCAGAAGATGGAGACAGATATTTTGTGGCTGATAGAATCACAAATCATAGAGTGCTGCTGAGATTGTTGGTCTTGCGGACACTCTGCTGAAAGCAGGACAGCTAATCTGTGCCCGACTAAAATGGTGAATGCAACACAGCACGATTCCAATTTACAGCTTCTTGAGCATCGATTGGAAGCAGCAGTGGAGAGAATACAACAAAGTGCATGCAACAGTATTACATATTTCTGATTCTTCACATGCAGCGTGTATGTAATATGTAATTACAACATGTGCTATGATTGAAAGGTTGAATTTATTGTATAATAGGCTTCACTGTAACATAGACTCATTATTATGTGAACATTAAACATATTACAGGTGAAAGAAAGGATATAGTTGAAAGAAATAATTACCTTCTGCTAAGTGCCATTATATTACCCCAATATGTACTTAATACACAAAGAGAAAATTAGATCCTTAACACCTCAGATGTTTAATTACATGAAGCTGCAAGACACAGAATAGCTCTCTTACAGGAATATTGCATGAATTTCAGCAAGATTACCAAGAGAGACCACAATTTACAGATGTCATCTGTTGCCGGATGTGTTCCACTACCCAATATGGCTATGCTTGATGTAATACCGGTATTTCAGTCAGTTAGAAAGCACTGTCCTTCCTTTCTTGGAGAGATTGCTATATTCACAAGAGACATATTGTTGTAATAATAACATGTGTGTTGCTTAATATGAAAGAGGGAAATATAAAAGAGGGAAATTACAGTTTCTTACAACTGTGATTCAGGAATTATTTGCATTTTCCCACAAGCAAAAAAAAAAAACATTTTTGGTTATACTTTACATCATATATTTAGTAGTATTATTATAACATTGTTCTTGTTCAAACAGCTTATGTCCAAGGTTCAAATCTGTCACTTTGAACTCAGATCCCATTTTAAGTATTAAACTCTATTTAATCCTTAAGGTTTTCTTTAAGATTCAGATTTGTTTTAAGACAACCCAGTAGATAGATAGACAGACAGACAGACAGACAGACAAATAGACAGTCAGATAGATAGATAGATAGACAGACAGACAGACAGACAGACAGACAGACAGGTAGTAGGTAGGTAGGTAGGTAGGTAGATAGGTAGGTAGATAGATAGATAGATAGATAGATAGATAGATAGATAGATAGATAGTAGATAGATAGATAGATAGATAGATAGATAGATAGGCAGACAGACAGGACAGACAGGTAGATAGGTAGATAGACAGATAGACAGACAGACAGACAGGTAGGTAGGTAGGTAGATAGATAGATAGATAGATAGATAGATAGATAGATAGATAGATAGATAGATAGATAGATAGATAGATAGGAGGATAGAGAGATAGATAGATAGCATAGATAGATAGATTAGATTCAAAACATTAAAGAACATTAACGTTAAAAAATAACCCAGATTTTTAACACTTATCTGTTGTACATCTATATTTTTATATAATAAATAACAGTAGAAATAACATTTTAGGGGGGGTCTTGAATTTACTTGCTTAAAGGCTAAATCCGTTAAAAACGGCAAAGAACACATTACATGCCCCCAGTCTGTTTTTTGCAACACAACGCCAAAAGATGATCGATTAGGAGTTGTTACTTTCAACGTTTTTATGTTTGATTGGTCTGTACATCTTCCCGGTGGCTCTCAGCGAATCAGCATCGAATGCGTTGAGCGTGTGGTGTTTGCGTCTTCGAAAGACGTCACTTTTAACAAACAGTTTGTCTAGCCAACCAATGCCCGAGTTTCATGTAAACAAATCATATAGACCAATCACGTAACAGGAAAAGCGGGCCCTTAAATCTAATTATTTCTGACTTCAACGTGAAAGCGCACCTTCCACAGAAACGGCATCGGTTTGGGCGAGAGCGCGACGAAGATGGGCACAAGAGTGTCATTATTTTAACTCATATTAACGCCATAGTTAGTTTTATACAAGATGTTTGCGCGTAATATTGAGTAATGAGCGAGCGGAGGCTCTCAGGAGACCGTTAATGTTTGTCCTCGTCTAAAGTTGATCACTGAAGTTGAAGTAAGGTTAGCTTAGCTAGCATCTCTCTGCTCGGCTCGATCCTGAGGAAAATATGGTGTCCTGGATTATATCAAGATCTGTCGTGTGAGTTTAATCCTCATTTTTTCCATAAATGTAGTATATTTTTGAACCTCGGATTAAATTAAATTAGCTCTTTATTTGACTGGTTTGCCTGTTAGCGTCCGTATTCCGAATCCTGCACATTGAAGATTGTAAAAGTAGCTAACGTTAGATTTATGATCTTCTCAGCCCCACGTCTGCTCTGATTGTTTAATCCAAGCGCTTTACTGTTTCTAAACATGACTTTTGGGAAGGGTATTTGTTATTTGGAAGATAAGATTCACTCTTTAAATATTCAGAAGCAGCAAGCCAGTGTTTTTATGTGCACTGGATTGCTGTATCAGAGGTTTTTATGTCAGTAGTGAAATTATTAATATGGCAGTGACGTGTCAATTAATATTTTAGTGTTGACTCCTTGTACAAAAGTTTTGTTGGGGCTTTTGGGTTGGGTGGAGCTGTCATAAGGTTCTGACTCATCTCAGAACTTTTCCTCTCCTTTATGTTAACGTGTGGTGAATGTCATTCTACAGGCCCGAACACATACAGAAAGACTTAACAACCAGGAAATAAAACAAAAAAAGGTTCTTAGTTTAGTTCTTTCATATCATGTCTGTCACTATGTGGCATCAAAATTAAATTGGTGGGTCCATAAAGACCCAACACTGCTGTTCAACAAGAAACAACATTGTTTGCAGGTAACTTATGTAATGTTTGCATTTTTTTCCCCATCTATTGATTCTCAAGTGTGTAAGCATTTTAAACATAGCAGTTAGATGTAGCCTAAACCAAAGTACAATACATTTGCACACATTTAGATTGAATTTTGCACAAATATATTGAGACGAGTCATATTCAGACTGTTGTGTCGCATGTAGAAATGATGCTAGAATTAATAACTATATTAATTCATAATAAACAATTAGTTCTGTAAATCGGTTATTAAAGATTTCAACAAAAATAGTCAGTATCAAATAGGGCTGTGCAAAAAATCCAATGTGATTTTCATGCGCATCTCGTCAGTAAAGCCGCTCCTGTGATTAGTAGTAAATCTCCAGCACGTGCTTTCAGATGGAGCGGCATTTACTACACTGAGCCGTAGTTCACTGACAAGCTATGCAAAATCGCATTCAAAATCGGCAATGAATCGCCTGTGATTTTGCGTAGCTTGTTAGTGAACTATGGCTCTGTGTAGTAAAGGCCGCTCCATCTGAAAGCACGAGATGGAGATTTACTACTAATCACAGAACTGGCTTTACTGATGAGATGTGCATGAAAATCGCATTCGATTTTTTGCACAGACCTAGTATCAAACCTCTACTACAAATAGAACACATTTGGCTCTAGGTTTGGAAAGATTTGAATGATTGATGATGTGTCTGTCCTTGTTTGGTAGCTCATTTGCAAACAGCAGAAAGAGTATCATTGTAGTTTATTTTGTGGGCAAGACACATTTTGCGATGTGGTTTCCTTACAGCGTCCAGGAGTCACTGGCAAGCAGTTATGCCGAGTTCACACTGCACGATATTAACCCGATTTTTCACTCGCCGACAGGTTTTGCAAAATCGCAGACAAATGCCCGAAATCGGAGGCAAATCGGTGCTCGTTCACGCGAGTGACAATCACGCAGTGTGAATTATCAAAGACGTGATCTGAAGGAATCGCAGACGCCCGTGAAATATTTGGCATGTTAAATATCTGGAGTTGTCGGCGATTCACAATCACGCTGTGTTGCAATGATTTCTGACTGAAAACTACATAGGCGATGACCTACAGCCAGTGAGAGAGCAAGATACAGGGCAGCGGGAAGTTCGGGGAGGAGTTATATGAAACGTAGTTTGTGGACCAGTGTTGCCAAATCCGCGATTGCCACCGGTTGTTTTTTATGTCAGCAGGTTAAAGCGACCCCAATAACGTGATATTTAGGCCATGGAATGTGAATTGTACCAGGAGAACCCCCGCCAAAAAATGTGTTACTTTTAAACCAGTAATTAGATTTTTACTGGGGGACCCCCTCTTAAGCAATTGGGCTATTTTTATAGGCTAGTTTTGAGTAGTAATTGGGCAGGTTTTGTAGCGAAAACCTGGCAACCCTACACCAGACAGAGCTGTCGGCAATTCTTCATATTGTGAAGTTATGCATGTGTAAACTCCGTCGGTCTCGTTCCGCGTGAGTGTGTGGAACTAGCAACAACTGATGCACCCCTAGATTAGTGTCAGTGTGAAACCAACAGTGATGCGACGTCTTTGAAAATCGGCACAGTGTGAACTTCAGGCATTAGGAAGAAGGGACATAGTCCAATCATAGAAACCAGCAAGTACCAAGTACCGTACACCTTGCTAGTTTGGGTTTAATTCTGTGGGTTAGGATTTACAACATATACGATGTAGAAGTTTCACCTATAGGGACAGTAACTGTAAGCTTGTGGCAAGATGATGAGAACTCAAGACCACATGGCTGTTTGAAATGCTGCTGGGGCTTATATGCGTAGGGACAATTCTGGGTTTTTTGTTTCCAGCTGTCTTTGTTATATTGAAAGATTACAAAGAACCTTATGTATGTGAATACCCAAAACGTAACAGATCTTTATAACGCACATTTAGAGCAGGTAAAATTTTAATGTTGGGAAGAAAAATATCGAAAAATGTTCTGTTAACTTAGGGGCTTTCTAAGGGGGATCGGAGAAAAACAGGCTTTGTCCTCATTTTCTTGATCAGGATCACTGTGGTGTTTATGTATAAAACGACAGGGATGTTTTTCTGATTGCTAATTAGGGCTGGACGATATGGCCAAAAGAATTATCATGATAACATTTTTCTTATCAGTAGATATCAATAATTATCATGATCAATTTCAAATCTTTATTTCTTTCAAGTTAAGGCAGATTTTTGCTCCCAAGTGAAAGTTGCAGAAAGCAGACCATTAATTGTGGTTTTAAACTACTCTATGGTCAGAACATAACAAACACTTAATGTTTTTGCATTGTTAAATCAGTTTTTTTGCAATCATTTTTTTTTTAAAAAAAAAATCTCTTTATAGAAAGAAAAAAGTATTGCTTTAAAAGTTTCTGCATTGATATTGTTTCAAATCATGAAACATTACTCTTTTTTTGTCTCTTAGAAACACATTTGACAGTTGCTTGAGTTGACAGTAGAAGTAGCTTGAGTTAGAATGCAAATGTAAATTTATGTTCATTATAACAAACAGTAACATCTGTAAAAATTGTAAAAACCTCATTTTTATATGGTGAAATGTAACGGGGTAATATGATGATGGATAAAAAGGAACTATTTTGTGTATTTGGCTAAGTTGAAATGTTTTATGCGGTTTTTAAGGTAAAAACAACACATTATTTTACCCAATACTGTACATTATTTGTTTTCCTCTATGCTACGCCTTTTCTGAAACACGTCGATTTTAAAAACCGAGAGGTGTGCTGTGATGGACCAAGATATCCAGTGCGTTGTTGATTGGCGAATACCTCAGCGTTGTGACGGATATGTTACGCCCATTACCATATTGTGATGATGCCCTGTCAGGCCGGAGCGAATATTCAAAAACATGAAAACCCATTATAAAAAAGGCATTCGTTGCATCCAGTGGGGAAATAAATACGGATTATAAAGACTTATACTGTCTTTTAACGCGTTGCATCGCGCTGCGTAAACATAAAACCATGTCTGCATTTGTGATCGGAGAAACGACAAACAACAAGCGCTACTCTACACTGCCCAAAAAACTCGCTTTAAATATAAAATATAAAAACTCTTTAAATATGAAAAACATACTTACAGTCAGTGAGTCAGACAGCCGGCATTGTAGTCTACTCTACAATCCAGGATCAGGAAACAGTCCTCCATAAAAAACACTGGACACATCTGAATATTTGGGTTAAAATGTTCTGTGACAGTGCTGTAAATACAACTTAACCACTGATTTCTAGTCTTGTCCAGTTTTTTTAAGGCCAAACAAAGTAGTTTCCCTTTCACAACAAAACACACAGCATCACACACAGCGGCCTAGAGTGAGCAGAGGCCAGGGGATAAAGTGAGGGGGACGGCCGGGGGCTAGAGTGAGCAGAGGTGGCGGATTCGACGAAGGAGTGGCCGGTGGGTTTGTGGCAACCACATGTGACGACCCCCGGGCTGGACTCCGCTTAGTCCACAGTGAAAGCCAATCTGGCGATCCACAGAGCAAAGTTATAGTATTTCCTCAGCAACCAGCACGGAACAGCTCCAGGCATGACGAAGCAGATAACATCCTCTTTTGGAAGACCAAACAAAATAATTTCACTTTCACAACGAAACACACATTGTCTCCACGACATGGCAGCAGCGGCAACAACAATACTACAGCGAGGGTAAAAGTTACGCCTTCTTTCTTTGCAAAAACATTTGGGCGGTGTTATGCAAATCTTTCCACATAGTGACTTAGATATGTGGGGGTGTGTTAGAACGAGCAGTTTTAGGGGGGTGTGGCAGAGTTTTAACTTTGATAAAGAATATCTTTTTTTTTGAGACTTTAGTCTTTGCAACTTTTACAGATCTTCTTTATGCCCCAAGAGCTTGTAACACTCCAAAGAGAAAAAAAAAATTAAATCGCATCATATGACCCCTGTAATTAATTTATGATGTTTGAGTTTTGGTAAAATTAATCGGTACGTCCATAGTGATACATTTGAGATCATGATTAATCACAGTTAAAACTCAATACAATGGTAAAAATATAACTATATGGTTTTTAGGTATTTGTATGAACAGCAGTCTAAATACATTTAGTATAAAAGTACAAATGCTATAGCTTAATCACAAAAAATTAATTATATTCCATTACTCTTTTAATACATTTAATGCATGTCTACTTTAATAATATAATAAAATTCAATATGAATATCCCACATTTCTGACACAATACCATACTGCAGTTAGTGTTACTACAGTAAGTCCATGGTAAATGATGGTGATTTGTACGGTGGGGGGGTGGGGGGGAACATTTTTTTTGAAAAGCCGGACTGTAGGCTTGCCCACCAGTGTTTCTACTGTTTGTTTTTTTTCGTCAGGTGTGTTTCATCCGGCCTAAACTATTTCAAAATCCTGAGTTATCTGTGTTCTCGTGAATTCACACTGGATTCACTGTTAGTGTAGTGTGGCCAACATAATTTTAATTAGCTTTTTTAGCGCCCAAGCTCTATTGCTAATTAGTGTTTAGCCTTTTGAGATTTTACTAAGGCGTAATTACTAACGGGCATCAACACTAAGGTTTTTTCTACTAGTCCGGTCGGGGCCAGTGGTTTAAAAGGTTTTACTGCTCTTCCAACATTTCCTCTGGCACCACCACAAAGAAAGAAAGTACTAAAATGAGTAATAAATATACATTGTTTTCATTGTTTTTGACCATTGTAAACGTTATTTCTTATTAAGTATTGACACCAAAATTTGGATGAAAATTTAGATTTTTTTTTTATATATTCGGTGAAAATTTCAAATTCGAATTCCAATTTTGGTAAAAAGAGCAAATTGAAATGTTACCCAACAATGGAATTCTGTCATTCTGCAAACATTTAACAGAAGCCATTGACTTGCATAGTATGGAAAACATACTATGGAAGTCAATGGCTACCGTCAAATGGTTGGTTACCAACATTCTTCAATAAATCTGTGTTCAACAGAAGCAAGAATTTTCATTCTTGGGTGAACTGTCCCTTTAAAGTCAGTAAAAAATAAAAACAAACAATATTGAGTGACTGACATTTTTTTAATGTTTTAATTTATTAATTTTTTTTGTTCAATTTATGTAAGTATGTTTGTATTTATTTATTTTTACTATTATTTTAACGTTTTTTTGAAAATGGTTACAAGTGAATCCAAACCAGAGCCAGTTGTTGAAATGTCAGCCCTCTTGAAACGTCCTTGTCCAATCAAATTAGTGGACCAGAACATGACAAGTTTAATTCCATTACAGTATGCAAACTGTGCAGGCTACATCTTTTGCATTTTCTTTTCAAAATCTGTTGGAATAAAAAACAGTTCAAGGGCCTAATGGCTGTACACCTTTTCAGGCTTTTTTACATTGAGTCCCAAGAGCTGAACGTGGTTTTGAAGGCTCTTAGCATCTGGCTCCAAGTAATAGCCAATCCACAGCATCATCAGAGTGAGCACTGCCTTTCCGTTTCTTAGCAGGAAACTCAAAGTTGACCTAAACCTGAGTGTCAAGGCCCGTCTGATGGTTTTATTTTTTCAGCTGCACACCCTGAGAGCGATTCCACGCTTTACAAAAATACTTTCAAGATCCCTCGGTGCAGGTCCCATTTCCTTCAGTGGCCCACTGGAGGAAGACCAACTGCTTGTTGCGAAAACAATGAAAGACTGATGTGCAGCGCATTTATTTGTGTTTCATAGGGGCCATGCATGTTCTGTTGTGGGAGGTGTGGCCACAGGCAGACAGTGAGGAGTAGGGGTGGGCGATATAGCCTCAAAATTATATCACGATATTTCAAGAATATTTGCGATAACGATATTTATGACGGTATTAAAAAAAAATATGGAACAACGTTTTATTGGTGATTGCAGTTGGCAGGCAGCAGCATTTATCAATGCAAACAAAATAAAGGGCACTTTCCATCCTTTGCCAATGAGCTACTGTCATTGATCACAGACTACCTAATTCGAAGTATAAAGATATCGCGGCCACTCTAGTCAATGCTTGTGTTTACACCAGCCGCGGCATGTTTCAGAACACAATGCTTGTGTTTACACCAGCCAGGCATGTTTCCGCGTCGCTTCGCTAAAGATAGGTGCCTCATCTATTTTTGACGGTAAGAGTGTGTGCTCGAATATGCTCTAGAACCGCTCTTGCGATACTTTGATGTCATACACCGATCAGTCTGCGCAGCGCTGCTTCAAGTCGAACACACTTATTGGGTTTGTGGTGGTGGTGTTGTGCGCGCAAGGGAACGTACATGTGCCATACGTCATTGCGTCGCTATATCATTGATATCGCAATATGACACTTTTTTTATCATGTAAAAATTTATAACGGTATTATCGTGGACTGTATGATATGGCACACCCCTAGTGAGGAGAATCAAAGCCTTACAGCGAAGTGATTGCTAAACCAACAAGTTAACTCTTAACCGGTAGAGTGGGATATGTCCCGAAGAAGGGGAAGAACCTGTTATTAAGGGGTGTTTGTTAGGCACAACACAAAGCAGAGTTTAGTTTTTGGTTGCCAAGCAATAGCTTGGCACATTAATAATGAATTAATTTTATGTGCGGTGGCAAGTGTGGATATAAGCTATTTTACATCAACTATAATATTTGTATAATATTACTTTTTATATACTTTTGTTTTTAACTTAAATCTTACACTTTGTTAGATATATTCATTTTTTGTTATTAGTCTTTTCTTTTGGTTTGCAACCTGTTTTTTATTTTTTTTATAAAATTAGAAAATGATCAAATGAAAATAACCAAATGAATGTATGACCTTTGTAAAGTATTGAATTCCTTGTATTGGGTAAAATAGGCATTATTTCATGTTATAGGCTATATGAAATAAGTCTGACAAAACACTCTGGTCAGCTTTTTTCCATACTGGTAAAGAGAGAATGGACTTTTATATATTCCCTCCTGCATATTTAATTATTCATGGCACCAGACATGTTTCTGTAGTCTGTTCTGAGAAATGTATTGGGTTTTTATGTAAACTGAATGATAAATGAGTTCGCAGCAGTAACTTACATGACTGATATCTAAAGATGTGCAGAGCTGTTGGCATGCAGTTGGCTAAACTACACGTTTTGCTTGGTTGAGAGTAGTAGTAACCATAGACTATTTTATTCTGTTAAAGGACAGTTATTTCATTTATAAAACCATAAATTGAATGTATAATAAGTCCTCACAAGTCCTTAGGCATTTAGACTAATACCATGCCCTAACCAGGGTTGTTATAATTTTGAAAATTTCACCAGTTTAAATATTTTTGTTCTGTATTTTTATGAGCAATTTCAGTCTAGTTTTAGTTAGTATTATTTGATTATTTTATTTTTTTTGTGATAGTAAGTTATTTATTTGAGTCTTTTATAAATGACTACTTTAGTTTTTGTTTCAGTAGCACTTTCATTATTAGTTTTATCCCTCATAACTTGTGCCGCAGGTTCTTCCATCTGCCAGTAATGACATATGAAAATGCTTCAAGTGAACTGTGAGCTGTATAATTTTTTTTAAAATAATAATAATAATGAATAAATTTGCAGTAAAAACTAAAAACCGGCAGCCTGTAGCTTCCAGAAATCAACAGTAAAAGTATGGTAGTGGAATTAAGTTTTACAGATTGAACTTAAATTGACCGTAAAGAGAAAACACATTTTATTAAGTCATATTTACTTTATGGTTTGTCACTGTAAATTATAAAACTTTTAGTTCTCATTCCACCAGAACATTTTAAAATACATTTATAATTTGTTGTTGTTGTTTTTTTTTTGTGTTTTTTTTTTTTTTTTTTTTTTTTACTGTAAAATTACATGAAATGTCTTATTAATTCTAGGACTCGACAGTAGGGACTGGCCGATGGCCCCGGGGCCAGCGTAAAAGATGCTCGGGCCAGTCGTCACATGGCCTTTTTTCTTTCAGTGTAGATGGATAAATGACTTGCTGCTGGAAACATGCCACTTGTTTAGAACACAGAGAATTGCTGTCTGTTTATTTGAGGTTTCTTCATGGTCCACAGGCTAGAACTGAATTGTGGGAAAACCGTGTTGTCCAGTGTCTACAGTCTAGCCCAGTGTTTCCCAACCGGGGTGCCGTGGCCGTCTGTCGAGAGCAGGGGTACCGTGTAAAAAAAAAAATCATTTTTTTAAATGTTTTTAAATTGCTAAAATGTTCAAAAAAGCATCTATTATATAATATCTATTTCTGATGTCGCCAATAATTAGAGATGCACTGAAATTTCGGCTGCCGAAAATGACTTCACCGCTCAGGTTTCACTTTCACGATCTGCTAACCACTATGCTCGCGTGTTCTGATTATAATAGCTTTCTAGGACTAAACATTATTTGGATAATTGGTAAAAAAAAAAAAAAGTTAAATATCTTAACCCTACTGTTAGACCTACCTGAAAAACTAAAAAGCAATTTATTTAATTTGAAGGCCTGTCGTTATTTTATTTTATTTGTGTTATCATTATTCATTTCTTTTTGTTCTTATTTTATTACTGACTGTTTACTTGTCATTTTTTATTCAATTCAAAGTTTGAAATCAAGCTATCTCGTGCTACTGCACCAAAATTACCCCACTGTAAAATAAAAAAAAAAAATTGTGAGGATAGTAGTATTCATTTAATGGTACTTAAATAAGTTGTTACGGATGGATAAAAGCCTACTTTAAAATCTGTCATATAAATTGGTCTCTTCATTAGAAATTAGCCTACTGATTGCCACCATTGATGGACAAATTAAAAAAAAATAAAAATATCTGTATGACATTTATATTCTGCAGTTCTTCCCTGTTGTACCAAATATCTATACTTTTCAAATCATCATATCAAAATATTGTGACAAAATTAATTTTGTAAGGTGCCACAAGTTTGTAAAAATTTCCAAAGGGTGCCGCGGCTAAAAAAAGGTTGGTAAACACTGGTCTAGCCAACTGCAGCTCCTCGTAAATTACTGAGCACTGTTGTAGGTGAGTTTCCTCATTTGACGCTGATTAAAACAATCGTCCAATGAAATAAAATACTAGTTATTAGGCACACAGAGCCACATGAATGCGAGTAACAGATCTGTAAATTACAGTGCTCGAGGGATAGCAGCGGGGGGAAGGGTTGAGAGATGTGTGGAACCGAACACCATTGTTACAGCCTGGTGCCTCTGCTGTTTCTATGGCAACAGGAAAATAAACTGCTGCCAAGGTGGATCTTTGGATGAGGACCATGCAACAGGGAGAACTTTGTGAACGTGTGCTTTGCACATCCACTGCACAAATATTATGATTCCGAAACTTAACAACTACCTTACTAACTATTAGTAAGCAGCAAATTAGGAATTTGTTGAGGGAAAAGTCGTAATGAATAATAATAATGTTAGTTAATAGTGAATGTGTGTTCCCTATTCTAAAGTGTTACCAAAGGCTCATAAGTGCCCTTTTCCCATTGGGTGTTGGAACTAATTATTATTAGATAATTGATTAACCTATACATTTTTTAGATTAATCGATTGAAACATCCAGAAATGAACATAGATGTTTTCTATAGGTCGACCGATAATGGATTTGACCAATACCGATAGCTAGGTTGTACTGCACTGGCCGATACTGATTAATCAACCGATAGTTTTTAAAATGGATACTGAACAAAAACTAAAATTGTGCTTTACTATTTAACCCAAAAAAAGTACTTAGCCATACTTTGAAAAGGAATAAAAAATATTAAATTAATTCATATAAAAAATTAATTATAGGCTATATTGATCATTAAAGTTCATTAACTAATAACAACTGTAAAATAAAATAAAAATTTAATGTTGAAATTAACACGCTCTAACAAGGAACAATACTTATACGGCTTTTATTAACCTTAGTTAATGTTGCAAATTAACTCTTATTGTAAGTGCTACCATTTCATATCAAAAGATGGCTATTATTATAAATGCTAGGGGTGGAACGGTTTGCGGAAAAAATCAAACCGTACGGTTCTCCACACACGGTTCGGCACGCGCTAGGACTGCGGTTCAACTTAAATCTGACAACGCATCTGTAATATGGTTTGCTATAAATAACACGTAAAGCAAACAAGGGTTCGGCTTGGACAAACCATTCACTCTTGTCCAATGCGAATGGCGTATGCTGGAATATGAGCAATCATTTATTCCGTCATCACCCGGGTGCTGATAGTGCGCATGCACAGGTGAGACCTGAACGGCACACGTTGATATCTGTGTTTAAGCTAAACTCATTTAAGCTTTGCCAGTTTAAACATTTAAGAGCCAGAGGATGCGAGCTCGCACGCGCAGTGAGAAGATTTGTGCGTGCGCTCATCCGAAGCGCGCAAACCCACGCCTCAGAACACATGCAAATATTAAGCTCTCTGTGAAGTATTATGTTTGAATTGACAAATTCACACAAAAATTATGTCAAAAATGCCCGTCTTGGTAAGTATCCTATTGCAGACATAGCCGGCTGAATGTACTTACAGTGTCTTAAAGTGACAGCACTTTCTTAATATTAATCAAACAGCAACAACAAAGAAATCACTCACTGCTCTTGATTGAATAGCTTTTGTAACTTTAATAAAGATTCATCTTTAATTTATACAGTCAAATATGCAATGCTGTTTTACATTTCATTACTTTATTCAATTTCTGTACCTAAAAACTAATGTTAGACCTACCTAAAAAAAAACTGAAAATCACTGTTTATTTTATTTGTATCTTCACTCCATTGTATTTATTTGTGCTGTTGATTGTAGTTAGATATATTATTCTTATTTTCTTTATTTTTATTTGACAGTATAGTTTTTTCCCTAAACATAGCACATACTGAAACGGTGACTCTAAAACCGTGATACAAACCGAACCGTGAGTAAGTTGAACCGTTCCACCCCTAATAAATGCCTACACAAAGGCCACAGCATTGAAGTTACATACATATGGATATTGTATGAATTAGATCCCGACCGATATATCGTTTAGCCGATATTATCGGCCGATATGAGCCTGTCGCCGAAATATCGGTATCGGCGAATATGCCACCGAAATGCCGCCGATATGAACATTTTTTTTACAGAACATATAAAGCAGATAAATGCTTGAAATGGTGTAATTACTTAGTTTTTCAAGCAGAGCGCACTCTATTGTTTGCTACTGGCGACCTGGATGAAACTCTTTAAAGCTTAATTCTATAGAAAACCATTGAAACTTTGAACGGCCGTCCGTAATGGCACGGCGGATCCGCACCAAATTCGGGGGATCCCTTCAGCTCGAGGAACCCTCTCGAACGCGAATCGAGTATACGTCTCAAGGCCCTCTTTCGAATGAGACCACCCCCGTGTCGATAACCCCCGGGGTTCGGGAGTTACGGGTGGTTAAACTCGCGGTCCGGCGCCGACAGATCTAGCGATCCCGGGGGGCTACCGAAGCGCGGAGGGTGCCGTTCGAGACGGTTTCTCGAGCTGAAGGGATCCCTCGAATTTGGTGGAGATCCGCCGGCGCGTTCACGAGATAGTGACACCAGCCAACACTTTCACTTCAGTAAGGAGGTCTCTTGTTCAGGCAGCAGCATTCAAGTGTTGTCTTATTCGACCATAAGTGCCCTGCGAAGTGGACTTCACATGATATTCCGCCATGATTCCAGTTCCAAGGGGAACGTACACGTTACATTCAAAGGACATTAAATTGCGCGAGACATAAATTTAAATTGTATTTATTTACAGAAGAATTATTTCACACTTCTCTGAGTTTCGTCTGTGTGTGAAGACAGTAGCGGAAATCTGTGAATGAATGTTCCAAAGTGAAATAAACTTAAATGGAATAAAGTTGAATGGAATTGAATTTATTTAAAGTTGAATAAACTTCAACTTTACCTTTCAGTGCACTGATGTCAGACTAATTTTGAATAGTTTGTTAAAATTGTTAAATGCCCTGCCTCCATCACATATCTTTGTCACATCATTATAAGTGTTTCATCACCACATTTGAGTGATCATTGAAAAAAATGTGTTTATGTACTGTATATATATATATATAGTATTAGTCAAATGTTTAGACACAAGAATGGGAAAGTGTCCAAACTTTTGACTGGAACTACTATAATATATACAAAGAATATCGGCCGATATATCGATATCAGCCTTTTTTTTACTCCTAATATCTGTATCGGCCCCACAAAAACCCATATCGGCTCGGGCTCCGTATGTATACTTTCACACTTTATTTGCTTTTATTTTAGAACACTTGATGATTATCTAATCAAAATAACAAAATATGGCAGTCACACAAACAAAAGTGTCGTGTTCTGTTAAGCGGTGTTCTAAAACAGTTTATTTAATCACCAAAATGGATAAAAGTTCAATTCAAGAATGATAAAGTTCTGTGTTTAAAAAAACAGAGCAAAAGAGAAAGCGCAGTCTAAATCATAGCTCTCTATGCACAATCTTCCAGCCCAGGGTGAAGTCTTCATGTACATTAACAACGATTTTGGACAAATATAATGTAATTTAATGGAAAACAATGTGAATGGAGCTCTGGCATGGCAGGATTTCTTTCGACTGCATGAACATATCAGTTGGCTTTAAATTTTTTTTTTTTTTGGGCCCAAAATATTGCGGACTAACAAAATGCCATGAATGTATGACAAGTTGATATACAGTAACGCAAATAGATAATAACAATCATGATATTAAACATTTGGGTCGGACTTGTGTGTGTTTTGGTTGCATCGTTTGAACCGCTTGAGGTGCTACTAATGTTAGCGTCCTCTCAGCCTTTACAGCAAACATACTGTTTTCCTTTCTGCACTAATGCAGCATCTAGCCAACAAATGAATTACTTGGTAATGATATGAAAACATGCACTATATATAGTATACTGTATACTATAAACAAACTGCACGTGGTGTCAGTGATTCCACCTCTAGAGTCCACTCGCGTACTGTACAATGACAGCAAGCACAATGGATATATTGGATGGATTGCATGGATTTTTGCCAATAGTTCCAGCAATCGACTATCAGTACTGATTAACCAATCAAATGGTAGCCTCCATGTTTTCCAAGTATAGTGTGCTGATGTATTTTTCATTATTGATTAGTTGTTGCTGCCCTGTAGTAAACATAGACAGATGCTGATTTTTTCATGTGCAAGCACTACTAAAGAAAATTTTAAGATTCTTCTATTGTTTTATGTTGTCTCGTCTTGCTGTTCATGGATGTTTGCTGGCTAGGAAAATAACATAAGCCTGTCCACTCAGATGGTCATAGCTGAAGAAATAGTAAGAAATCACAAATTCGTTACTGTCTTAATAGACTTTGTTTCTTCAAAACCGCACCAAAGCCGAGTTTTCGGGCTGATATTGGAGTAGGCTGAATTTCTGGGTCACACGCTGTCTATAATTGGCAGTGTAAACGGTACAATCTGTCCCCAAATTTAACTGCACTGCTGAGTCAAGAAGCCTGTCTGTCTGAAGAGTAGGGCGATGCGATTAATTGAAATCGAATCGAAATCGCGATTTGAGACGTTGTGATTTGCTAATCGCAAAGCCTGCGACGTGGACGCGATATTACTCTGTTCCAGAGCATATGCATGACTGCCTGCCTTGAGTTGCAGTCTTACTTGCCCTGGGCACGAGTGAGCACACCTCCGTTCTCCCCAATCAGCACTGCTCTAGCCAACGGCGTAAACACCCACCATTAAAAAAAAAAACTGAAAGCGGGAGAGAGACAGTGGGATTATGATGTCTACTCGGTAAGATCGATAGTTAGGCTAATTAAAACTAAAGAAAACCGTATGCGATTTAAGCTTCGAAATGACAGACAACGACCAAAAAAGGTAATTTGCAAGAGCTGTGTCACAGCGCATATCAAAAGCTCCCTTATGCTCCACGAGCGCATCTGGCAGTAGGACGAGGCTTGATGCACACGCGCAACTGTGTCGACTCGCGCCTGGCTCTGCATTTAAAACTAATGTAAATTCAGTCTAACTGCTTTGCTAGTTTCACTTGGATGAAATGAAACATTCAGCACATTTTCCACTTGCTCTTAAAATCTCAAATACTTAGGGATTTGCACTGTCAGCCTATGTAACATATGTAATACTTGAATAATTGACTTAAGAAAAACTGTTCTGTATTTATAAAAAATAAACAAATATTTTCTGTGAAATTCAGTAATTAAGTTAATTCTGTTAAAGTAGTTATACCATTATAATCTTTCCTGCTGAAAAAAAAAACAAAAAAACAATAGAAAAAATGTAATGGATTTCAGGGTAATAATGGGAATTGTATTGGTTTTAATGTAAACTATAATGGCATCTACTAGTATTTGATGGATTCTATTGGTGGGATGTAATCTGGCAGATGGCAACCAATAGAACAACAATAATTCCTATTGGAATAATGCCCAAAACAAAAAAGAAATGTATGGATGGTTTCTCTAGTTTTTTCAGCAGGTAATGATATCATATTGTGCTGCACATTATTGACAATATTGAGCTGAAGTTTGACTTTGCAAATTTAAAATCGCAAATCGCAATCGCAATATCTGTCAAAAAAAATCGCAATTTGATATTTTCCCCCAAATTGCACAGCCCTACTGCAGAGACACAGTACCTCTAAATCATCCCAGTGCAGAGGTAATGTTTCAACTTGAGACTTTGACTCTTTTAGCCCTCGGGGAAATGCCATTTTTCATTGCACAACTTTAGTATGAAAGTGAAACACTGGTTTCAGAGAACAGCATTATCATCTGGGAAACATCAAGGCTGGATCCTGCCTGTGAAACCTCAGAAAAGTCTGCGTGGCATGTCGAAATGAATGCTAGCAGAAGCTTTTGTCTGGGCCACAGGCACTTTGGGGCCAAAATTCAGCTTCACATCTGTGTCACCCTGCTTTTGGTGTGTTTATCCCTCTGAACGTATTTGTGTGAGTCCAGATGAGAAAATGATTTGTTTTGTGTATGGCACCTCTGATTGTGCATTCATTTCTCAGTGCCAACAAAGGTCTTGCACAAGGAGGGGGTTCACTATCATCAGTGGGTTCTAGTATCTTCTGCTAGTTCCCCAACAAATTTAGTCTAGTGGAACATAATAAACGGGGCTCGTGTGATAGCGACAGGCTGTAGATAAAGGTTTGGAGCTAGGCCTGTTTGCCAGTTTATTGGCTAGTCTCAGGTCAGTCGCTCACAGAGCGAAATGGAATAACTGGAATAATGATTTACTGAAATGAACATATCAGTGTGACCTCTTTTCCACCTTCAGCCCATGTTTACATTATATCCAATTAAACTGGATAATTTCCCAAAGTTAGGTCATTGCTCAAAGTTTCTATGGATCTGTTTAACTATTAAAAGGATAGTTCACCAAAAATGAAACATTCTGTCATCGTTTATTCACCCTCCACTTTTTCCAAACCTGTATGAGTTTTTTTCTACTGTTAAACAGCAAAGAAGATATTGAAAAATGTTGGTAAGCAAAACAGTTGATGGTAGCCATTGACTTCTATAGTATTTTTTTCCATACTTTGGAAGTCAATGGCTACCGTTAACTGTTTGGCTACCAACATTCTTCATAATATATTTTGTGCTCAACAGAAGAAAAAAACTCTTACAGATTTGGAGCAACTTGAGGGTGAGTAAACGATGACAGAATTTTCATTTTTGAGTGAACTAAGTAAAGCTGGAATAAAACAAGTTTTAAAATATGAACACTATATACTACCTTTAATATGGTACAGAGTAAAACTGGGCATTATACACTAAACGACTGATCACAAACTAATGCAGAAAAATGTGCCATGTTTCTAGGAGATATATGACAAATGAAAATGTGTTCTAAAATCAGCCCAAAATATTAAACGCTTTTGATATCCACCGAATGGATAAAATCAGTGTCTCAAGCTAAAAAAAGAAAGTCTGTGCCCAACATGTGCTACACTATTTTTTTGGGCAATCTGCCAATTCCTGTTTTTAGTTGATATGTCAATGATGACTTCTACAGGAAGTGGTGCTTCATGAATTTGTTTTGTAAAATAACATTAGGATGAATTTTTGTCCTCAATATTATGTCAGTCTTCAGCCAAAAAGTGCAAGTACTAGTTTTCTGCCCTTTAAAATGCACACAGCCCTGCTCTGTATGTACTGCAGTCCACATGGATTTGATTTCTATTAGGGCATGTTTTACATTAGGTGTCTCCTGCATTTTTGTC
Source organism: Sinocyclocheilus anophthalmus (assembly GCA_018155175.1). Lineage (NCBI taxonomy): Eukaryota > Metazoa > Chordata > Actinopteri > Cypriniformes > Cyprinidae > Sinocyclocheilus > Sinocyclocheilus anophthalmus. The sequence goes on from JADLZN010009924.1 coordinate 55,506, forward strand.
TTCTCAGTTCCCCTTTAGTTTTTCTTTTGGAACGGAAGAAAAGGAAATCGTTGTTTGCCTTGTAAACACAATCAGACAGAGGAAGTGAGTGGCTTTTAATAGAGCTAGACACACAGATGGGAGTATCCAAGCCCATTAATCGTCCTGCTTTTGAAGAATATCTAGAGAGTTACAGTTCTTTTCCCATTATTTATTAATTTTACCCTCTGTTTCTTTACACAGGCTGGTTTTTGGAAACCTGTACCCAGCGTACTGCTCTTACAAAGCAGTGAAAACCAAAAACGTCAAAGAATACGTAAGTATAAACGCAGTGTCTGTTCACGTACAGTTCTGTTGGTTGTTTTTCATTTAGCAGGCATTTGATTTTTCAAACCAACTTGCAGTTTGATTGCTACAGGCTCAGTCTGCTCTGAAATAACCTGAGCTTAAGTGTCCTGCCCAAGGGCTCAGTAGTGATCATAAATCAACACTTCTACAACTTTTGGGTTACTAGCCCAGATTTTTAACTGCTAAGTCACACCACTCCTTGAAATGAGATGTGAACAGCCCGGCACATTATTGTTTCTGTGCATGTTCGGGCATGTTGGGAGGCAGTGTGTGTTGACTTGTATGTCCGGATCAGGTGACACGTTCTCTCTGCACTTACTTGTTTTAAAGGACCTGCCCTGTGAGAACCCATCCTACATCCTCAGGAGAAGGTTCAATGCAGGTGTTACGCTGAAACGCTAATTCAGGTCCAGCCAGAAGCAGTGTTATTTATAGTCAACAACACCTTATAGCAACATTGTAGTGAACCTGCAAAGCAGGATATAATGGCGAAAAATATGCAGAATATGGTTTTGCCCCATTGAGGCCAAACCATAATCTTCTATCAAAGTTCCCTTTGTTCTTGTAAAATGATTGTAATAGTTTTTAATTTAAAAATGAAAACTGTGTTTTTAATTTTATTTACTTACTCTCCTGTTGTTCAATGGAGCCTAAAGATTCAGATGCTTTCCTTTTGTGTCTTATGGGTTTTGAATGACATGAGGGTGAGTAAATGAACAAGTTTTATTTTGGGGTTGACTATCACTTTAAACATTCCTCTTACTTGGCTGTCATGCCTTTGTTCTACTTCAGACAGCTAATTTTAGGTTTCCTTAGTGGTTGTACTGTTGGTATTTCAGTACCCTAGTAACCTTAGAGTCTGTTTGTATCAGTGCTGCATTGCGGTGAATTGAGTTACTTCTACTGTGAAATGCATTCCCCTCTACTTAACTTGTAGAAGCTACACCAGCGCGACCTCTCTTAAATAGGGCTGTTCTATTTGTCATTCAGTATTTCAGAAAGTCCTAAAACTTTGGAAAATACATTATGAAAACATTTTTTTTTCTTAACATTGCTGTAACAGCCTACAGCCAACATTGGATTATCAACACAGGTGTTTTCTGTTTGTTTTACGTTAACTGTGGTCAGTAAGCATATATCAGTAAATCTATATACACAGGGCATCGACAGTAATGATTTTCTGAGCATTAACATTTTCTTAGAAAATGGTTCCTGATGAAAGTCTTCATCTGTTGGAAACCACCTAAATACTATGCAAAACTAGTGTTAATTTTATCAGCCATTTTTAATTTAGTCCCAAATGACGCACTATGTGCCTATGCCGCTATGTGCTCAAACATGTAGTGTATGAATTATATAAGGTTATTTTGTCATTCATAATCAGAGTCTGATAGTCCCTCCCCCTTCGATACGTAATTAAAGCTGCGACAGTTGAGTCCATGAAGTGTCCCAACATTCCAAACTTAATTTTTTGGGTTATTTAAATCCGAGTATTTAAACTGCGCTTTTTCTTTTTGGAATTTTCAGTGTGAACGCACTACTCGCACTATTTATACTACAAAACAACATAGAATAGTCGCCACAGCAAGTATGCACGATTTGGGACCCCCCCCCGGCACCACTTTACCCGTCACCTTAGTCTTTTTATTAGTCTTAGTCCTGTGTCAAATGAGCTTTTTAGTTATTATCCTATTTAGTCAACCTTGTCCCGTTTTTGTTTAGTCATGTTTTAGTCAACTAAATGTCTGAGCATTTTAATCTAGTTTGTCAATGAAAACTTTTGTCACATTTTTGTCATGCTGTATAATGGTTAGTTTAATAATAATAACTTTTTGCTCAAAATTATCGCAATGATTGTTGTCATTTGAGAAATTTATTTTTGCATTCGCACGGGATAAGTGAAGCCTGTGATTTTACTCGAATTTACTGACTTATCTCCCAGATACGATATCAAGTCTTTGAGAGTCCCGTTCTATGGTCCGGATGGATTTAAAAAAAATAAATTAATATAGTTTCGTGCGCTGTGTCATTTATTTTTCACCAGGTTAAAATAATATCTCAAGATTTATGTTTGATTTATTTGTAACACATTAACCTTAAAACCTTTTCAGCTTTCTCTTTCTGCAAATGGTATGGTGTAGCGATATGATGACAGCACCCAAAATACTATCAAAACACTCCAACGCAGCCTCCATTCTTCGCGAAAGATGGATAAAAAGGCACACAGCAAACAAAAACCTCTGAAAATGATATGCGACCCGTCAAATGCTGGCCGAATCACAAAGATGCCGATTCGCACGGGACTAATAATATCACAGGACGTCGGTTTTCAGCGAAATATGGTAGGTCATTTGCGGGGGAATTTTTACTTTACAAATGACAGACATGGCCGATTCGCATGGGATTAAGATCATAGACAACCTCCGCAATTATTACAAATGATTGGAGGTCACCAGGTAATACTACTCCCGGCGATAGAGCTTTAGAATGCCCTCTCTCGTCTACCATTATGAAAATAAAGTAAAAAACAACACAAAAAATATTATAACAGTGAAATTCTTCTAAATAGTAATTCCAAATTGCAATAATGTTTCATTAATTTAAACAACAGTGGTTGAGTAAGTGCATTTATTCAGCAAACACAATCGCAAACAAAATAGTTGAGATCTCATGACGGAACACAGATTGGCTGAATGACACTTTCATTTAAGATGAACATCTCATATGGAGATGGCTAAACTGCAGCTTACTTGTTTGATGGTGTTTTCAGGTCATCGTCGGCGCTTCCGCAATGAAGAGCGAGCGCATGCACATAGTTGCCAGATTGCAAAAAATAAGCAAAACACCTGGCAGAAAATGTATCCTTTTAACAGAGAAGCTCTGATTTGGGGATTTGAACTCTTGATATCTGGCAAAACGCGCATGATATAATTCGCATAGTAGAGGCCATGTACGCAGTCCGCAAGCTGATTGGCGTCTTTTTTTTTTTTACCAAAATTCGATGTTGCTAATAGTACCGTTATCGTTTATTGACCTTATTGTCATCTCGTCATCGTCTAGTTTTAGTCATGGGGGATAAAAAGCTTGTTAACGAAATTAACACTATGTAAAACATTTCAGATTTAGACACTGGGAACAGAACGAGGATATTCTAAGAAAAGCTTGCTTAAAGGAATGGTTGATGATGGGCATGTTGAGTATGATGGATATGTTGTTAAAAATATAAAATCTATGATTTTCCATTAAAAACCAGCAGCTGTGTTTGCCAGAATCTTACTGTAAAAATGGTAGCAACATTTAGGTTTTATGGATTTTAAATTTACAATTTAAAAAAACATTTAAAACATTAATTTTTAATTTTTTTAACATACTAATTGATATAATGTTAATATACTGAAGAACTTAAAGGGATAGTTCACCCAAAAAGGAAATGTGATGTTTGTCTGCTTACCCCCAGGGCATCCAACATGTAGGTGACTTTGTTTCTTCAGTAAAACACAAACCGTGCAGTCTGTCAGTTCTATAATGTCATTGGTTATGGGAATCACGGCTTTGAGAGTAAAAAAAACATGCACAGACTAATCCAAATTAAACCCTGCGGCTTGTGATGATACAGTGATGTGGTGTAAAGACACAAAACGATCGGTCTGTGAAAGAAACTGAACAGTATTTATATCGTTTTTTACCTCTGATTCACGCAATGTCCGAACTGTTCAAACTGTCCTGAGCGCGTCCTCCTGAGCGCGTTCTCAACAGAAGGCGCGTGATTCACGGTCTTGCTTTACGGGAGGATCGCTGACTTAGAAGTGTATTACCGCCACCTATCTCTCAAATGGTCCATTGACGCTCTATCTACAATCTCAATTGGGAGTTTCAATGGTCCATTTGAGAGATAGGTGCACTTATAAGTCTGCGATCCGCCATAAAGCAAAAAGACGCGAACGCACTCAGGACAGTTCAGACATTGCTGTGAAAATCAGAGGTAAAAAACTATATAAATACTGTTCAGTTTCTTGCACAGACCGATCTTTTTGTGTGTTTACACCTCAGTGTGTCATCACGGGCCGCAGGGTTTAATTTGGTTTTGTTTGTGGTTGTTTTTTTTGACTCTCAAAGCCGTGATTCACTTTCACTTCCATTATATGACTGACAGATTGCAACAGTTTGAGTTAAAAATCTCAGTTTGTGTTCTACTGAAGAAACAAGTCACCTACATATGGGGATGGACCCTGGGGGGTAAGCAGATAAAAATATTATTTTTTGGGGGGGGGGGTGAAATATCCCTTTAAATCTGTTTTATATCTTTATAATGTACTGAAAACCACCACGATATAACTGACTGCGTTTACCTGAATGATTGTCGAGATGAGTATTTTGTCATAATTTTATGTGTATGTGTCTGTTCAGAGGATTCAGAAGAGGATTCAGTTCGGTGTTCGTGCACCGTCTGAAACGCGTGTGCGCGCGCTTCATGTGTATGCAGCTGTGCGTGTAGAGAACAGTGTTTGAGTAATGAATCGAGTTCCCTTTCGCCTTTTCTCACTGGAATTCGCTTGCTTGTGTAAATACGAACAAATTATAAACTTATACTCTATTATGGTTACATTTTGCAATTAATCAGCGGATCACATGCGTGCCGAACCGTGGGGCTTGGTCCGTACGGATCACGGATCAACTACGATCCGTTTAACCACTACCCAACATCACGGATGTTTATATGCTTTGCTGGAATGTTGAATGTTCCTCAATCTTCAAGTGGAAAGTCAGTTTCGGTAAACTTAGACTTTTATTAGCAAGCCCTTGGAAAAAAGAAGAAAGCTCAATCAACCACAAAAGCTGCTTTTTAAAAACATGCCATAAGCATTTCAGCGTTTGCCTTTTGAGTTCAGACGGGTAATTGAGAAACCTCTTTCAAATAATTTTCAAAATAGAACTGGACAAATTATGCTTTGTGTTGCAAGCCTTTTATAGGGCCGGTGGACAAAGCCTGTGTTTACTAGCATAGACTAGATGCTCTTAGAAACCACACTGTGGTTTTTCCACTCTGAGCAAATCTGTACAACGTCTACAACTCCTGTTTGTTAGATAAACAGATTGGTCAGCTCATATGTCTCACTGCTCAGTTTAAATGTTGAACAAAGAAACCTCTGCATGGTACATATGCGGAGCAGGAAAGGAATACGTCCATTCACAATCAGGATACTTCAAAGGGATTTTTCCTTTGGAAATCAAGGCTACACAACTGCTTATCCACATGCAGCGCTGAACAGGAAAGTCATGCTTGTCTTGGGTGCCGGCCCATTCTCGAATCGCCTTCAACCCAGTTCTTTAAACGAGATCGAACAAAGCGGTGGAAATTCTGCTTACATCTCACATGCTTCTCTAATTGAAGCCAGGTAATTGCAGACTTGTAATAAATAGGATTGTCTGGAGGATTATGGGAGGCAGGCTTCTACATCTGATTAGATTTCTTGCATCGATGCAGTCAGCAACCAACGCGCTCCACGCTACGAGAAAAGATCACCGCTGGTGGATTTCGATTGATGGTTTGTCACGGAGCGGCAGCTTTCCTGTGGCTGATGCAACACATTGATCTCTCTCAGACCGCTGAAGGTTCATTGGGAGGCCACCAATTAAATCTGACGCCTCCTGTCAAGCTGGTAATGCTGCCTCTGCATGGATTCTTTTGACTTTGTTCAGTGAGGCTGAAAATATCACCTAATACCTCCGAGAGCTGCAGCTCAAGGTTTGGGATCACATGACTGGCTGCACGGGCATTTGAAATTGAAATGCTAAGAAGCTGGCTGAAAGCTCGCTGTGGTTGGGAGCAGAGGAGAGGTAAAGCATACCAAACAGGTCCTGCTGCAGAAAGACACACACAGAGAGCTGGGATGGAAATTAATGTCACGGCCATAATGATTTTTTGTTACACTCGATTGTGTTTACGTCTCCTAGGAAAAGAGGTGCGCGCCACTCTGTGCAGAAAGAGAAAGACGTTGTCTCTACTGAACAGAAAAAAATGCATGGATTTTATTAAAATATTCTTTAGCGTGGTACCAGGTGTTTTATGTTGGAGTTAGTGTGGCGCATCTACTTGCCTTGGCAATAGGTGATCAGTGCTGCATTAATAGTAGCACTTGGAATGCACAATATATCTTTGCAGTGTATTGGTATCATCCAGTTTGAGTTTTTCTTTGTTTGTTTTAATTGCCGTCCAGCTGTTAGAGGCAGAGACAGCTTATTCTTTCACCTCAACTTAACAGTAGATCATCAGTCCATCATAGAGTACAACAGTTCCTGCCCACTTTTTCATTGGCCTTGGTTCCGGAAGTATGTAGAAGTGCCCATAGGGATTTTAAGTCTTTGTTAAAGAGTTATAAGCCGTGAATTAAACCAAACAGCTAAGAGGTGAATCACAAAATTACAAACTTAGATTTAAGCAAAAAAAGGATTTATAAATGGGCCAAAAAAGTACAAAAACTATGTATTTAATGGCTGAAAATGAGGGAAAGAAGTACAATTCCAAGAAGCACTGAGAATGACTTAATTGTTAATTGAATATTGAAAATGGAGGAATATTGGAGAAATAATGTATTTAAAGATTTTAAATATATAATATAGTTTACATTTATTGCCAAATTTATATATGTACAAACACACTCAAATTTAAATAGAGAGTGTAGGGAGACTTGGTTATGTCATTTGCAGTGCTTCATGGGAGTGGGTGAGTGCTACAGAGATTTTTTTTTGCTGAATCATGGGTAATGTAGTTTTTCATCACGAATGGGGAAAAAGTTGAAGAAAAATGTGAAAGTTAGTTGAAATAATGCAGGCTGTTGGCTTCTTAAAAATCACATACCATTGACTAACAAGCTTGTAGTAGGTCAGTCTTTAATTTCCCACGGAGAAAGCAAATGGGATTTTTAATTCCAGGACCAGACTGTTATACTCCGGTACTCCAGGCTCTCCGGTATACTTGATTGTCAGTCTCAAAATTTTGTAGTCAGATTTATTGGATGATGACTATAAACTGTAGATTTGATCATTATCATTTACAGTCAGTTTAAGCATAGCTGTGTTAGCTTCATGTCTCTCATATCACTCCACAGGCTTTTTAAAAAAAATTAAATTTATGTATTTGGGAAGTAATGGGGGTACTGTACAGGGCAATGATTACTTCATGTCAATATTGACCAGGGTTGATTTACGACAGGGTGACAGTTGTTTGTGTGTGTGTGTGTGTGTGGGTGTGTGTGTGTGTGATGTGTGAGGTCATATCTAATTAAAAATAATAATAATAGTTAAATATGAACAAATATAGGTTATTAAAAAAAAACCTTAATAATTGATTACTGTATAGGTCACATTTTCTATATCAGTGCACTTAAATCAAACTGTGTTTATTTAACAGTTTTTTTTTCTGCGGTGTGTGTTTAATCCTAATTTAGTACATGAATGTGTGTATTATGCAATCCTCAGTGAAAATCACATGTGTTTTGTTCCTTTTTCAGGTGCGATGGATGATGTACTGGATTATTTTTGCCCTGTTTACAGTAGTGGAGACCGTCACCGATCTAACCGTAGCCTGGTGAGTCTGACGCCAGGAGTCTTCCTTCACTCCAGACGCATTTACCTGATTACAAGTGATTCATGTCAGGCTAAAGAAGCAAGCCAGTTCATTTAAGAGCTTGTTTTTGTTTCCCTAGACAAAGGAATGCAGGGAAGCAATCGGGGTTTAATGAAACGAAGTTGCCGTTTTAATTTAGAGTAGCACAAATTAATTTGTTGGAATACAGCTTTAATGAGTGTAATTATGTTAGATGATTAATCAGATGTAACGTGGGTCATCATATCTTACTTTCTCCCCTCTGATCTGAAGGTTTCCCCTCTATTACGAGATCAAGGTTGCGTTTGTGATCTGGCTTCTGTCTCCCTACACAAGAGGAGCTAGTGTCATCTACAGAAAAGCACTTCATCCTCTGCTGTCCTCCAAAGAAAGGGTGAATCTACGCTTCATACACTGGTTTTGCAAAGCATTTATCCAAATATTGTATTATTCATTCATTTGTGCTTTCGTTGCACAGGCTTTGTCAACAATAAAACATATGGAGGGCTTGTTCTCCTTGTCTTTAAAATAATATATTGCTTTTTTTTTTACCTCTACTGTTCTGTGACACTTTTAAGAACAGACCAATAGTTGAGAACTACTGATCTGGTTCTTCTTTTGCAGTAACATATATTTACATATTTTATTGTTTGATTATGTGCTTGGTGATCAAAAAGTGCTCAATCTTGCCCTAATGTTCCTGAAGGAAATCGACGACTACATTGTCCAGGCGAAAGAGCGAAGCTACGAGACCATGGTGAACTTTGGCAAGCAGGGCCTGACCATCGCTGCAACTGCTGCTGTGTCTGCTGCTGTCAAGGCAAGTGTGTGTGTTGAAGATAGACAAACAGAATGAAAGAGCGCTGTTTTGAACAGTTTATATATAGTTCTGCCTCTGATATGTAGGTTTATACTGTGTGGGTCAACATGAAATCAAAACAGACCATATTTGCTTTCTTAAAGGGATAGTTATCCAAAAATAACTAAAAATGTGTGTTTATTTTCTTTGCCTTTTTAAAACCCCTCAGGGCATCCAAGATGTAGGTGACTTTGTTTCTTCAGTAGAACACATATTATGATTTCCAGCCGTTGCAGTCTATTAGTCTTATAATGCATGGCAATGGTAAAAAAATCTATGAGAGTAAAAAAAAACCTGCACAGACAAATCCAAATTAAACCCTGCGGCTCGTGACGACACATTGATGTCCTAAGACACGAAACGATCGGTTTGTGCCAGAAACCGAACAGTATTTATATCATATTTTACCTCTAATACACCACTACGTATGTCCAACTGTCTTTGGGCGCGTGCACAGCATCCGGTGCGTGAGGTGTGCATGCGCTCTGGCGTAGTTTACGTTAATGGGTGTGTTGATATCCAGCCGAAGAGCAATCAACCATAACTTCAGGCGAGCAGGCTCAGAAGTTGGGAATACGTGGAAAGTAACCACTCCCGAATGAGTTCATGTGAGAGAACATAATCTTTTAGTTTTAAGTCGATTTGAACAATCCGGATAAGCGCAAGTAAGTACCATTTTGATTAGCCGTCGTACCTACAATGACTGTGCACTGTTTAAACAATGAGTGACGTATACGCGCGGGAGATCACTTCCGGCGCTTGCGTAAAATACGCCAGAGCGCGTACACACCTCACACACCGGATGCCATGCGCGCGCTCAAGGCAGTTGGACATAGTGGTGTATTAGAGGTAAAAAAATTATATAAATACAGTTCGGTTTCTGGCACAAACCGATCGATTAGTGTCTTAGGACATCAATGTGTCATCAAGAGCCGCAGAGTTTAATTTGGATTTGTCTGTTCATGTTATTTTTACTCTCATAGATTTTGTTACCATTACCATACATTATACGTCTGATAGACTGCAACGGCTGGACTTAAAAATCATAATGTGTTCTACTGAAGAAAACAAAGTCCATCTACATCTTGAAATGCCCTGGGGGGTTAAGCAGATAAACTCAAATTGATTTTTGGGTGAACTATCCCTTTAATAATCTTTTTCTTTGAATGTTTTTTCACTCAGGAATACACTACCCTTTGAAAGTTTGGATTAAGATTTTTTTTTGTTGGTGTTGAAATTATTATTTTTATTCAGAAAGGATGCATTAAATTCATCAAAACTGACAGTAAAGACATTTGTAGTGTTACAAACATTTGTATTTCAAATTACTTGATATAATAAGAAATGTTAGTTGATGATGATAATAAGAAATGTTTCTTGAACAGCAAATCCGCATATTAGGATGATTTCTAAAGGATCATGTGACACTGAAGACTGAAGTAATGATGCTGAAAAATAAGCTTTGCATCACAGCAATAAATTACAATTTAAAACATATTTAAATAGAAAACTGTTATTTTAAATTGCAATACTATTTCCTAATATTACTGTTTTTACATAAGGGACTTCATTCAACTTTTTTGAATGAAGCGGTGAACACTTTTTTAAAAAATCATACCAACTCCAAACCTTTGAATGGCAGTGTACATCAGATTATGAAAGTAAAAGGGTTGCAAATGACACTTCACCTTAACCTCTTTTCCTGTCCCTATTCCCGGTGCAACAAAGATTACAAGTGCACTGGCACAAACCTTCAATACCAGCAATAAATGACACACTAATGACTTTCATTTGCAAGCAAAGGTCACTGTTCCTTTGTGAAACCAACCCAAGGACATTAGTATAAGTGCTGTAGTAAATGTAATCATGCTGATATCCTAATCAGAAGCAGAACACAGGTCTGCTCAACAATGCTCCAGTTTTCATTTGGCCACTGTCCTGCCTAGGCTCTCTCTGAAAAGATGTCGTTATTGAAAGACGTCTCTAAAGTGGAGCCAATGAGCTTGTAAAAGGCTTGTGTCAATCTTTATTTTTGAACGCTGCCAAATTTTCCCCATCATAGCTCTTCTTCCTTGCTTTTACTCTGTTTCTGGCATGTTGTTTTGTTTTGTTTTTGACATATACTGCCCTATAGGAATACTGCAGCCCTGCTCTCTTCAGTGCAGGTAATGCTATAGAGTGTCTACAGCATGTGGAAAAGCAACATCATTTTAACAGCTTTTAGCTCATGCTTTCCTTTTTCCATTTTTTCATTGTTTTTCTACATTTGTGCTGACTCTGACATGGTGTTAAGCACTAATAGTATTATTACATAATTTTAAATCATTGATGTTATGAGGCCTAACATGTGCCTATCCAAATGTTTTTATTTTTTATCTCATGTTCTTTGTTCAGTTAAGCTCAGTTCCAAAAACCAAGTGCGCTGCATATGTAAGCAACATTTTAAGGCAGAATTATATTCTAGCATATCTATGCTTCACTTATGCTTGTTGTCACTTTAGCACTTATTTTTTCCAATTTCGCTAGCAAAAATGATGCATTGTCCTTATATTCCAGGAAATGAACAAGCAGAGGCTGGTGCTAAAAAATTACTTTCAGTAGATATTGGAAGGTGTTACCACTCTCAGATCTTGAATCTACCTTAGTATCTTACATCATCAACAAAATGCAAAGTATGAAATCAAACCTACTGTGGGTAAAATTCGCATATTATTATCAGTAACCACTGGGATCAGATCATATATACACAATGCCGAATAGGACGTTCCAGAATCACACCTGAATTCCTAATATCAAATGAAGATCCACTGATATGCTCTTCATGCCAGAGTCCTTTTTTTTTTTAAATTTTTTTTTACATATTTTATGAAATAGTTGTCATTTGCCATGAAAATAACCAAGGAAGCTGGCATGGTGTTTAAAAAAATACACCAACCAACCATTGTCCATATTGATAATCTAGTGATGTATTAAGCACTTCTCCCACAGTAATCAATCTGTGCTGTCTGTTCAGTTGACAACAGGGCAGCTCACTAGGTAACAGATCACTTGGAACTGATCCCAGATCTTATCAGCATTCATTCATACATACATGCATGTCATAATGATGTCATCATGGATGCCCATGCAGTCTTGTAATGCTCAGTTAAAGCTGTTCTGTGTGTTGTCAGCGCTGACGTGTTTATCCTAACTTGGGGCTGTTTTGTCTCTACAGGGTCAAGGTGCCATCACAGAGAAGCTCAGGAGCTTCAGCATGCACGACCTTACCCAGATCCCTCATGACGACGCGTATTCATCATACAGCTCCAACCCAGCCAGAAGAGCCATCATGGACCAGCCCGACGGAGCTGGTATGTCTTACCTCTCAGATTAATTATTAACACACCATCCTTTGTTTCCTTTCACACTGGTGTTTCTCAGCTGTGTCCACAACAGAAGGCAGATGCCTTACTCTGCCTTAACAGACAGAAGCTACTTGGTTTACTTGGTTCCAATGCATTATCATAGGCACACGCTGTCTTCATAAACCATCATAGTAGACAGGATAATACGCAAACATTGAATTCAGACGTGCTTTGATGATGCCTGCGAAGGCAGCATTTTACAGCCTTTGTGTGAGACATCTAGTGGGAAAGTGTCTGTAAAGATGTTCAGTAGCGCAAATAAAGCCATCCAGCTTTCATAATGATATCTCAACTAAATCTCACATGCTTCTGGAAATCACTGCCGTGTTAACTGGTTTTGGAGCAAATGGAATGGATTGGGTATTTGTCTCAAGCATGGGAGGGTAATAAGTAATAGCGGCACGTTCCTAGCATGAAAGGTCTAGTGCTGCTTTGTGAGAAGATGAAGAAGAGGAAAAAACAGCTCGGGGAGGCTCTGAGCGGAATACCTAATGTGCTTCTATCTCGGTATGCTAATGCGTCCGCCGCGTTTGAAATTCCACTGGCATCCAGGTCATTTTCATCTCGTCTGCAATGAAGCCATCAGAAAGCCAGCTCCTCCAAAATGGCATTCCCTTTCAGAGGCTCAAAGCCAAGGTGAAAGTTCTCAACTGATCAAACGAGCTGCTAATTGCAGTTTGAATTTAAAAATGGGAGGTAGCCTATAAAGAGAGAGGAAGTGTGTTATTTATTCGCTCATGCTTCAATGTTGGGTTTTGCTTTTTCTAAAAGGAGCAGAGATCAGCTTTGAATGACAGGCATAACATAAAACATGCCTGTATTTATTTTTAGGCTGTCCTGCCTATCATATTCACACAAGGATTAGGGTCTTCTGATATTAGAGAGTAGAGCTGTGCAATGTGAATGCATACGTTCACAATGGTTTCGCTGGCAATTGTGAATTTTGCAGTGATTTTAATGTGCTTATTGTTGGCCCATTATGATTCCTAGAAGGGATATTAGATACCCCCCCCCCCCCCAAATTCCAAGTAATAGTTTAAACTGTCCATTTAATGATGCAATTAAATACTTTTAATAACAGATTTGTTTGCATCATTGCAAAAGTCTTGATTGAAGTTGTGTGCTTTTTTTTCTCAAATATATGTAGGTAAACATTTCTGTTAGTTATATTTTGTCGTATTGGTTTTTATTAATAATAATGATTGCATTTGGTACTTTAGTGAGAAACAGGTTAGAAAACATGCCTTCATTATTTTAATACATTTCTACTCTTTTATAGGCAATGTAGCATTACCTAAATTACTCTGTTTTACTCTAATATAGGAAACTACTTAAAACCATAATTTGAACCAAACAATCATTGTAGCAAGGCAAATACACAATATGTTTAATTAAGAGTATAAAGGGCTTTTATATATATATGTGTGTGTGTGTGTGTATGTGTGTGTGTGTGTGTGTGTGTGTTGTGTGTGAGAGAGAGAGGAGTTATATCTCTCCTGGTTATGTGTTTGGACAAAGACCTGTCAGCTACATCTTTATATTTGTCCTCTTTCTGCTTAGCTTGCACAAGGTCTTAACAGAACTAGAATAGTTCTGGAAAATTAATCGCATACTTTTCTAAATCCCAAGAAAGTTGTTATATTTCAATAATTGAAAACAGCGGTGGGTGTGGAAACAAACAAAGGAAGGCTTTTCAGCATCATCGGTTTATGTATTTCTTCTGCCCCCTTATGGCGGAATGGAGAACTGACATGCTAAATTAAACCTTCAGTTCTGTGCAGTGCAGTATGGTCTTGTTATAGCCTGTCCTTTGGGTGATGGAGTGTGCAGTGAATCGGCTCTGGCTGGATTGCTGTTAGGCGTCCTGGCACAGGTTGGCTCTGCCTAGCTCCCAGCTCTACCCGGGGAGCCCAGAGGTGAGGGTGCCAGGAGCGGCCTGAACCTGGCAGCTGCTCTCTCTGTTTCTCTCTTCCCCCGCTTGTCCTTTCTCCACGGCTGAAATCACATTCCCACCCTTCACAAAAAAATGGAACTGGTCAGTTGCGACCCAAAAATGAGTCTGTTCAGATAGCGCAATGGACAGTAAAAACAATGTTAAATGCAGAATAATACACACATAATAAACAAATAATCTTGTTGACATCCAGTCAAATTCTGCTGTATTTTGGCACAGATTCATGTGTCACCTGTTTGTCAAAAAATGTCACGTGCTTACAAAAGTTTCCTGTCTAGCATAATATCATAATTTTTTCCCCATATTATTGGGCCTATACTTTATTATTAATGTATTTTAATATTATCTAATAAATCTGTAAATGTTTTCTGCTCTTTGTCAGTGTAGGATGTATTTTTTGTACAGTAGACCATTTTGATTCTTTGTTACTGGGTCACCAATGTCAAATCTGGGCCTTAAGACAAAAGCTGTTTGAGGAGCAGTGATCTCGATCATGCCTGCTGTTCTATCTGATCAAGCGCTGATCTGTGTTCATCTTGTTTTCTTAACTCTCAGCTTGTTTGTTTTGTAGAGTATTATCATGGTGATGACGATGACAGGAGTGATGACGAGGGTAAACCTGTGTACTCTGAAGATGAAGCTGTGTCTCATCATGGGCTCAGACGATCTCAGAGCGTCAGAATCACCCGCTCAAAACTGCGCAGAGATGTAAGTCCAACAAAACCTGATAGCACATCCCTATTTTGTTCTTCCAAGACTCAGTAACTAAATAAACATTACATTACACTTGCAAAAAGCCACTTTTTATTTGGTATATTTTATTAAAAATGCAAATGTTTGAATGCAGCATGATTTAATCATTGTTTTATAAATAGAAAATAGATATAAAATACAAACATATTTTCTTCTTTGAACATAGCAACTCATTACTATACTTTTTCTGTAAATGTAAAGGACAATAACTGTCATTATAATCACAAAATATTGTGCTACATGTAGCATTTCAGTTCATCTAAAACCTTCATTTAAAGGAATAGCTCACCCCAAAATTTGCTGAAAATTTACTCACCCTAGAGCCATCCAAAATGTAGATGAGTTTAATTCATCAGAACAGATTTGGAGAAATTTACCATTTCATCGCTCACCAATGAATTCTCTGCAGTGAATGGGTGCCGTTAGAATGAGAGTCCAAACAGCTGATAAAAACATCACAATAATCTGCAAGTAATCCAAACAATTCCAGTCCACCAATTAACGTCTTGTGAAGCAAAAAGCTGCATGGTTGTAAAAAAACAAATACATCATTAATATGTTTTTAAGTTCAAACCATTGCTTCCGGCTAAAATCTCTTCCTCTTCCATAATTGGAGGAAGCATTATTATGGACTATGGCCTTTATTTTGGGCAGAAGTGAAAGTTTAAAGTTAAAATGCCTTAATGATGGTTTTGTTTCTTGCAGACACGCAGCTTTTCGCTTCACAAGATATTAATTAATGGACTGTAGTCATGTGGATTACTTTGTGGATTATTGTGATGTTTTTATAGCTGTTTGGACTCATTCTGACGGTACCCATTCACTGCAGTGGATCCACTGGGGAGCAAGTGATGTAATGCTAAATTCCTCTAAATCTGTTCTGATGAAGAAACAAACTCATCTACAACTTGGATGGCCTGAGTGTTGGTAAATTATCAGCAAATTTTCTGTTACTGTTGCTGGTTACTGTATGATGACTGAAATTGCGAAATGGCTTTAAACAATTAGTAAATAAACTGCAGACCGTTATGTTTTCTAATACACACACGGATCGCATGTATTCAAACACTGCTGCAGAAGCTTGCGGCATATCTGCTTGTTAGCCAGGGTTCAAAGTCCAAAGCGCCAGGAAAATCTGCGCTGAAAAAGATTAGGCGTGTTTCCATTACCCTTCAAATTGCGAATTGAAAATACGCCTAATTGAAACGCGTCAATTTCGCTAAAATGCCCATATATAGCAAAAAGGTTTTTACTCTCGCATGAGGTGGTTTTCAGGCAATGCGAAAAAGGAATAAATCGCAAAACTGCAATGGAAACGTTTTTTCGCATTTACAGGTCACATGGCGTATGTAAAAAGTCATATGATCATTCTTCAATGTACTATAACCTCCAAGAAACACATCATAAGTGGCCTCTCTCCAGTATAAGGGGCTTTCCCTACCATTAATGCTTAGACAATTTACACTGCACACGTCTGCGGTGCCGTGTGGCTGTATACGGCCACGAAGGATGATTGCGGCACTGCTTAAATGTAGTCAATGCTTGTGTTTATTCCAGCCACGCACGTTTCTGAAGCGGCTCTTTTTGCTGCTTCTGTAAAGATAAACGCATACGCCTCTTTTGAATAAATATAGCCAAAATCCGTTAAAATCCCACCAAAATCCGTTGCCATGACTTATCGCGAGAGGCAAAAGGTTACGTTTTAGTCTCATAACATTGGTTAATGGAAACGCCGTCATTTCGCAATACTTTTTTATCGACATTTATAAAATATCGCCAAAGTTTTGCGCAAATCTGTAATGGAAACGCACCTAGTGTTACTCGTCAGTTGCTCAGTCACATTATTATGAATTTTTACAAGGCACGTGACAACGCTATACGTGCGGCGTATTCGTAATGAGACTCATTTATAAATCCGCTGTTGTCAACAAAAAGAAGCATTGAGGTCTTCCTGCGCTTTCCGCCTAAATAAAAGTTGAGAAAAAGCAAGGACTCCATCAACATTTATAAATGTTAGTATTGTAATTTTACTGTTGTTGTTTCAAATAAAATAAAAAGTAAGGTAATGTGTTAATACATTTATTATAACATTCACACAGTAAAAAATACATGCCTGATTCAAGAAGGAGGTCTGATGGCCAAAAAATATTATTTTACTAACTTACTAATTTTAAGTTAAATTGTGCTTTGTTGGTATAATGTCTGCTAGAATGTAAAAAAAAAATTCAGTGTTAAATATTTCTAAATTTTTTTTTTTTTTTAATTCTTTGAAAAGCAAGAAAAAAACGTAAAAAGTAAATTTTTGGCTATTTCATTTATGCAATGGTGCAAAAAACTGGTAAAATACATGAGGGAAAAAACCTTGAAAAACCATGTTCGGTTTCAGCTTCGGCCAAGAATTTTCATTTCGGTGCATCTCTAAAATTTAAATTTTTGGGTGAACTATTAATTTAAACGTGGAATCTTGACTATTTGATCAATTGAATTAATTTTTTTTTGTCTGTTATTACACCTTTTTTTCTGTTGCATTTTGCTGAAAGAAGCATTTGAAGTTTAGTAGCAGCTCGCTTACTCTTAAAATTGAAATATTCACATGAATTTGAATTTCTAACATTTACAGGTTGGACTTGGAATATAACCGTAAGATATGCATTGTAGGAACCCACATTATTCAGAAGCATTGTTTCACTACTGTAAAGTGACATCACTGATGGAAGTTTGCTGTGCCATTTTTATAATTTAGTTGTTGCAGTCCTTAATCAAATCATATTACCTTATTGATTATGGCTTCCCTCTTGATTTGTCCTGTGCGTGAGTTTAATCATGGTAACCAATGCTTGTCATTCATTGGTCACAGGCACGCTATGCATCTCTGAAGATCAAAGGGAAGAAAAGACCAGCACTCAATGCCATGGCTGACTACTGATGTGTGGGAAGATGTGTCCACTTTATCAGACAACCAGTGTGTTCATATTCTTCTCTTTCCATAAGGGTTGTGGACTTTTTTTTTTCTTTTTCATGGATATACCAGCGGATCTATTTATTACTTCTACCAGCAAGTGTGTACATACAGTGAGTATCGTGAGTTAGAGTAGTATATGAAACGTATGGGGTTTGACTGATGGGTGTATTTGTAACGGATGGCTTTATTGGTCTGAATTTGACATTCAGATGTCTTTAGCTCCAGTATTTGTATGTCCTCTTTGGATGGGGGTTTTATATTTCTGTTTTCATACTTTTGCTGCCTTTTAGATGATGTTTTGAGTAGTTTTTACAATTGTAGGTTAGGTAAAAAATTCAGATTCTTAAAAACTTGTAAGTGATTTGCCAGCATCAGACCAAAAGTTTCTCTTATCAGTAATAGAGAAAATACCAAAGAGAGCAAAAGGCAGTATTGCGTTAATGTTTTTAATACAATGTTACGTTGGATTAAAGAATTGAAAATCCTTCACTTCTGGTCTTCATGCAGAATGTTCTTTATCTGGGAGAAAGTCCACACTAATGTAACGTCTCTGCTGTGTGTGCGTGTGCAGGTAATTCTGTTCTAGCGTGTGGCTGTGTCATTCAAAATGAATGCAATAATATGAATAAAGCCAGAATATTGTAATGCAATTATTTGTTATTGTTTTATACTTTATTATATAACCAAATATAATTTATTCTGCTGTTTGGCAGTTGCGGTATGCTAAACTTTCAAAAAGTTCGAGCAATTTCTTCTATAATTACAGCATGTACCATTTTTACCATGTGCCATCAATACATGCATACATATATATTTTTTTTTTATATTAATCTTGAAAAGGGTTCAAGGACATGGTATATACCTATAATTATGCAATACCAATGGGCAAAGTCAAAAAAATATTTAAAATGTAAAATTATCATTCAACATACTTAACATATGTAGTAGATAATAAGAAAAGGGGTCTGCAAACAGGTGATGTTGACCTGATTTTGGAGCAGTTATAGTTCCAGTCAAAAGTCTGGACAATTTGTTTCTCATGATCGTAAATGTCCAGCATACATGTATACTCTTGAAGTTGCTTTAGATAATGCTGGTTGATGACTTTTATTATTCTACATTGCATTATTAACAATAAAGTAGGTGCGTTGAGACATTTGACTCGTATATCCTCAAACACCACAGGTACTAGTGGTGCCAGTAGTTAGGACAGATGTTGAGCTGTTCTTGTGGAAACACTCAAGCTCTCACGACTATTAATGAAGCGTTTTGAGATCCAAAGCAGAACCTGAGCTTTGAGCTTCACTCCGAGTGAGAGCAGAAGGAGTGAAGATGTCTGAAACTCCCATCAGACACACATCATTAAAGTAGAATGGCACAGCTTCATCATCTTATCTTCTAACGTTTCTTTCATCCAGGAGCACTCGTGTATTTAATGTTTAAAGTTTCTTCGAATTCCGACTCTGATTTAGTTGAATAAATACAACACCGTAATCAAATTGCAAAGGGTAAACTTAAAACAATGTTGAGGCTTGATCTTGCTTACCTACAAGATCTGTAGGATGTTATTATGCGCATCGTCCACTAGAGGACAAACTTTGTTAAGGTATGTGTAAATCTTTCCACAAATAGCATCCAATCCAATTAGTGCTTTTTCAAAGCATTAGGCACCAAAATGTATTTTTGTAGAGAAAATTATTAGATATGCCACATACACTATTGTCTAAAACAGCATGAAAAGTAGGACGTCTTTCTTGATCGTCTCTATTCTGTCCAACAATTAAATCATTCAACAATATCATAATTTTAACAATCTATTGAATTTATATTAATTTTATTTTAGTAATTAACTAATTTTAATTAGCAAAATGTATGATTTATATGATGACATAGATTAAGATCTGCTCATGTTGCACCGTATTTCATTTTAGGTGTTTTTACAGTTTTGTGCATTATGACCAATCCCACACGATTCTGTTTAGTTTAGGAATGCAATGGCCAATCAGAGGCGTTCAGATGAGTCATCGTTGAAACTCAAAGCTTTGTTAAGTGCGCCCGCGCGTTCGCTGACTGAAACAGTGTTGCCAACTTAGCAATTTTGTTGCTAAATTTAGCAACTTTTCAGACTACCCTAGCGACTTTTTCTTCCAAAAGCACCTAGCAACAAATTTAGCAATTTTAAACATTTATTTGGCAACTTTTAGCAACTTTTGATAAGGGCTCAGACAATAAAAAGGCACACATTGTCCATCCAAATTACACAAAAAGAGGAATCCACAGATGCCTAGCAGTACACACATCACGAGAATTGAGTTAGCTGCTATTTGCAATTGTTCAATCTAATAATAATAATAATTGAATAATTTGATAATTGAATAATTGTTCACTTACACTTTGTTAGTAGCTTGTACCTGCGATTGTTGATCAGTTAGTACACTGTAAGAAAAATTGAAAATCTTTCAGGACATTATCCATTATCCATCATCCTTTGTAACCCTGTAACCCAAAAACACAATGCGTAATTTAAAATACAGGTAAAAAACCATTACGGAAAATTCTTTCTTATTAACATAGTAGATTGTGCCCTATTTTTTTTTACAGACTTTTAGATTGTAGCATACTAACTAACTACTAATACCCTGCTTAAAGCATAATTGTTGAGTGTGTAGAGTTTACTAGCTACTAAAAAAACTTAAATTGTAATCATTCAAAAATGTGTAAGTTTTCAATAATTCAATGTATTTAAAAATACAGTTATTCATATTTTAATATTATATCATGCATATTATTTTAAAAACACATCTAAATTAACATATATAAAATATATTTCTTGCTGAGATTTGACGATGTGACAATTTTGCGTCGTGATTACGCAATGACGTCATTGAGCAATGACATCACAACGTCATTTAGCAACTTTTAGAAACAAATCAATCTTCCTTTAGCAACTTCCACTGAAAATTAGTTGGCAACACTGGCGGAATCCGGACTCTTGCGAATCCTCTCATAAACAGCCAAAACGCATGCTGTACGTAATGTAAGTAAGCGATTAATTTCACAGTGTAGCATCTGTCAGTTCTTAACCGACAGTTTTTTTTTAAACTCGCGGTAGATCAAAGTTAGTGATAATGTCACTTTCTGTATGCTATGTAATTTATTCGCGGTTTGAATAACCGTGGAAAGGAAACGTTAGGTTATATAATTATCAATTTCTAATGTTTAAAATCAATTGTAGCACGTTAATACAAGTTCAAGTCCCTATACCATTAAACATATTTTATAGCCTACATGACACCCTGTTTCTGGTTTTGCCTAAACCACTCGCCATGTTTTTGTATTTAATATCTTGGCTGCTGTAGCCTTACACTGGAGTTGGTTCACCCTCCACCTATGGCTCTACAGATGTCAGATTTTGTCCATCACTCTTCTTTTTTTATTAACTGCGAGATTTGCACTATATTAGATGTCCGCTATAACAGTATGGCTTTAATGGGCCTCAGACGACTCCTTAGACCTCAACAATGTAAGTTCGGTCATCATTTACTCACCTGAAGTCGTTCTAATGTAAGTATGACTTGCTTTCCTCTGTGGAACACAAAAGGTGAGTTTCTGAAGAATATCCTTGCCGCTCGTTTCAATCTCCAGGGATGTTTTTGAATGTTCAAATATGCCGTATGAAGATGGATTTTGGATGATGAGGGAATGGAACTGATTAGCCTTTGTTCATGGTAATCCGAATGAAGTTTGTGCTTTTATAAATTTTGAAGCCTAAACTCATACGAATTAAAAAGCTAAATGTTTGCAGACTACACCACTATCACGTGACTTAAAAGTCACCATCATTACGCTTCCAACAACTCTTTCAGTCTTTATTTTAAAACATTTTCCCTGAAAGTTTGAGTTCGAATAGTTTGCAGAGCGTGATTATGAGCACAATGAGGCTGTAAAAGTGGACTATGAGTAGATGAGTCTACCTGTTGATGCCATTTTAATGTCCCAGAAAACCTCCATACACTCTTTTAAAAGTGAAGTGAAGTGACATGTGGCCAAGTATGGTGACCCATACTCAGAATTAGTGCATTTATCCCATCCAAAGTGCACACACACAGCAGTGAACACACACACCGTGAACACACACCCGGAGCAGTGGGCAGCCATTTATGCTGCGGCGCCCGGGGAGCAGTTGGGGGTTCAGTGCCTTGCTCAAGGGTCTCACCTCAGTCGTGGTATTGAAGGTGGGAGAGAGCGCTGTACATTCACTCCCACCACCTACAATCCCTGCCGGTACGAGACTCGAACCAACAACCTTTGGATTATGAGGCCGACTCTCTAACCATTAGGCCACAACTTCCCCAAAAGAGCCTTTGTCAGAAGTGGGAATTGAACCCATGCCTCCATTTGGAGACCAGAAGCCTCAGCAGCTGAGAAGGTTAATAAGCCTTGAGTCTGGCGCCTTAGACCGCTCAGCCATTCTGACATTCTGACTCTTAAAGATAAAGGTGCTTCACGATGCCATAGAAGAACCTTTTTTTGTCTAAATGGTTCCAGAAAGAACCTTTAACATCTGAAGAACCTTTCTGCTTCACAAAAGCTTCTTTGAAGGTTCCTCAGATTATAAAAAGGTAAGAAAGAGATGGTTCTTTAAAGAACCTTTGACTGAATGGTTCTTTGTGGAACCAAAAATGGTTCTTCTATGGCATCGCTTGAAGAACCTTTTGAAGCACCTTTATTTTTAAGAGTGTTGTCCCATTTAGCTACTTGTTAGCAACCGCCTTTTTTCAGAACAGGAAAAATCTTTGAAAATTGCAGGGTGTGTAACTGATGTACTTTATGTTGTTAAAATGTGAAAATATCTTAAGCTTGTGTTAAAAACAGACCTTGTTTTAGGCATTATTTGCATTATTTTCCAAACCCAGATGATGGAAACTCGTTTCCAGGTTTTGGCCTACAACAACATGTCATCCCTGCAGCACTTATATTCAAACCTTCTTGACAGCAAACACCATTAAAGACACATGAATGGATTCCATGTGACCGAACGTCCTGGCTGAGCCTGAGTCAGATTAAGTGAATAATCTCTTGTTTGTTTGTTTGTTTTCAATCAAAGCTGCTTATTTTCATACCACATTCTTGGAATGCTTAATCACGACTCCAAACACATGTATGGAGGCAGGCGGCCTCCTCCGTCACGGCTGTCCCTCAGGGTTTGACCAGGATTTGACTTCATGATTAGAGAGAGGTCAGGCAGCCCCTGCTGGCTCTTCATGTTCTGCTATGGAATCATACATTGCTGCTCTATAGAGATAAGAGTCAGCATCATCTAAGGAAGCGTCATAATCATAACCCCCAGCAGATCTGCACTGGAATGCCAATTGCACACTAAACCACTCCACGATTATTAATATCACACAAGAGAGACATTAGTGATTGTTGGAAGCTTTGCTGGCATATCAGCAAGGAGTGTTCAGCAAACTGACAACAGTTTAGTTTACCTCCCATCAACTCATTATCTGAGGTGGAAGACGTATGCCTCACGGTTACATAAGACTCACAATATGTGGCAAAAGTTTATAGCTATATGCTCTCTGCGGGCTATTGGACATCCGTGTGACGCTCATCCACGCACACCAAAACAGAAGTTCATAAATGGGTTCAGGAAAAGGTCAGTCGCACACTTAACACACACTGCACCATTAACTAAATGTTTCCTTAATTGTTTGAATTATATGGTAGTTGTGTCCCTTTTCCCCTGCCCCCGCCCCGTCGCTAATCCTCATGACCCCTCAAAGGCCGCTCAGTTGGATGTGTGTGTGTGTGTGTGTGTGTGTGTGTGTGTGTGGTGGAGGGAGGGCAGAGGGGAGGAGCGATGTCTACACTGACCCATGGCTGAACTTTGCCGAGATTTCCTGTTGCTGCTGTAGACAGAGTGTGTTGTGCTGTGGAGAGGTGCAGATGGCACGATCTATCCTTCCGTTCTACCATTCCCTCGCTTTGAACCTCCATTAGTTGGCTGCGCATTATCAGATTTACTGTTATTGTCACCCCTTGGTTTTGCACTTGTTTGTTTGGGGTGAATATGTCAGTGCTGTGAACAGTCAGGATGTGTTGTGAGTTCAGATTTTCATACAAACCCTTTTATTGTTGCGATATTAGTGTCACTGAATTTAATCTCATTAAATCTTGTCTAGGTAATATTCATATTTATATGCATGTGTGTGTGTGTGTTTCTGTGAAATTATGTTTTTCAGAAAGAAATAAAGTTTATTTTTGGATCATATAGGTTTTTTTCCCCCAATTCCGCACATTTCCCCCAAAATTGTCATTACCACAATGCATCTGGGCATGTTACTTTTAGGTTTGTTTGTAATTCTCAGTATTCTTAATGGTTATACTGTAATTTAGTGATTTTTATTTTTTTTTGTTGAAATCAGAATAAATGAAAGGCAATTTAACAAATACTACCCTGATGTATAAATATTTTACAATTTAAATAATATTTAAATATTTTTAACACTTTTCAATTATACAAATTCGAGTAAGGGCATGTGCTTGATTATTATTATAATTGTTTTGCATTGTGACATTTCCATAACAGTTAAGCCAAAAATGACCAAAGTTGTCATTACTGCGCAATATGCATGTTTACTTTTTTTTTTATTACAGTAAATTTTAAACCACAATGATTTTATTAGAATCAACACAAAAAGTTGACAAACAAGTTCTACCGTGATTTATAAGTTAAAATAAAAAAATTACAATTTAAAATTCAAATATGTAACATAATAATATGTATCTTTTTGTTCAAATTAGATTAATGTAATGATATTTTTCACATTTCAGTAGTGAGTAAATGTTCTTAATTGTCATGAAAATAATTGAAAATAAAACTTTTTCCTTCATGCAAAATATAATTTCATATTGTTTATTTTGTTTTTGGCACGAAATATGACCTGAACTTATTCCTAAGAGATTTTGTGAGGATTTGCCTTAAAAGCATTTAAAATTATGGAGGAAAAAAAACAAACAAAGGACCAGTGATAGTTTTTTTTTCCAGCACGTCAGCCTTATTCCTGGGGGTTGGCTGAACTGGAGCGTTATTGTGAATGAACATGCACTGGGGCAGGCCATGCAAAGTAGTTAGCGGGGACTAAGCAAACAGAGCTGCCCATCAAAGTGAGAGGAAGCATCATAAATCCAGCCTGGCGACAGGAGATGGTGTACCTCCTCAGCTCCTGCAAACTGCTGCTCCGCCTCGCCCATTCTCCATACAAGCAGCCCAGCAGCAACCGAACTAATATCCCTGCAGGACAGAGCACAGGTGAAGGATCCATGCATCACTGATTCATTCCTGATTCATTCATTATATCTGGGGTTCATTCCATCCATCCAAATGATTATAAACCTGGCTTTTTTTGATGCTGAGAAGGTGCTGAGGTGGCAAATTGTAGGATACTACACGTCCCACAGCAAGCGTGAAATCTGGACTTGTTTTGTTGCTTAATGGGAGCAATCCACGTCTAGCCAAATGGAGGCATTTTGCACACTTCCCTTTCTCATTCCCTCTTTTTAACACACATGCACACACACACAGCTGTTCTTAGCCTGATGGTCACCAATAAAGAAGAAAAGTTCACATTCCCAAAGGCGGCAGGGTCAGGACCTCAAAATAAAACAGACAAATCTTATTGTGGAATCAGCACGTGTCGCCAGGCTGGGGTTGGAGGGGGGTAAGGGTAAGTCGAGGACAGAGGCGAGTGAGCAAGAGAGAGAGGGCAATACTGGCGCCCTCTGTGTTTGAGTTTATGAGAGCTTTCCTGTGGTTGTCCCCTCGCCGACCTTGTGACGCTGTGCTGCTTCACCTGTGGTGTGTTTTCTCACATCTATAAACTGCAGTACAGCAAGTGCTGATGTCCTGAGAGCCACGCACATTTTCATTTTCCCATATTCTAATATTGCTATAGTCATGCACATCAATCATCATAATATGAATAAACGTGCGCATTTGTCCTTGCTGTTCTATTGTAGAATCATTGAAAAAATCGTGGTGCTAAAAAAAATGTACTTAAACATAGAATTTACAGCAGTTTCCAGCTGAAATGGACACTAGAGGCAGATGCCAAAAAAGATTGATTCCTTTTCGCACAAATTATGATTACAGGAGCAGATTATCAAATAAAAAACATTTTTGCATAGTTCCTTGCATAGTTCCTTGCACAATATTAGATTATGAGCTCAAAATGCTGTCACATATCCAGCTCCATATGTATGATTGATTTCTCTGATGAAGTAAACTTGCTTAGTAGCTCACCTGGTAAAGTATTACGCCCTATGATGCAGAGCACTCGGGTGTAAGTCCC
The DNA here is from genome assembly GCA_018155175.1 of Sinocyclocheilus anophthalmus. Classification (NCBI taxonomy): domain Eukaryota; kingdom Metazoa; phylum Chordata; class Actinopteri; order Cypriniformes; family Cyprinidae; genus Sinocyclocheilus; species Sinocyclocheilus anophthalmus. The sequence continues at coordinate 81,728 of JADLZN010009924.1, forward strand.
GCGAAACACAAGCGCATTTTTATCTCACGTTTGTTTTTGTTAACACTATTGGTTAGGTTTAGGGTCAGGTTTAGTATATGTGGTACATGTTTTGTGATAGAGCAACCTTTTATACCATACATACAAAATACATTAAAAAAAACGTTGCCAAATTTATGTTCATCTGTTTAATATAAAACTGAATACACTTTTAGTGCCACTCACTGGACATTTCTTTTTGAACGTGGCTGAAACGTACAAAAATTTACGTAATATCACTTTGCAGAGATGACGCCACAGGCACGAATTTCCAATCAGCCTTGGTGGCTAGAAATACTTGTGAAGAACAATGGCACAAATTGCTAAATGTAGAGCATGAAACGTAAAAAAGTAAACCATTATGTTTTATTTTATGTTCGTAAAATGTTCTTCATCAATACATTATTCTGAATACGGTGATTTCAGTTTTATCGATCTTATTCTGATTTTTAATCAGTTTTTACAGGTTATTTGTGACAATCTGGTTAATACGGTTCTTGTATAATCAGAATATGACCATATTCTGATTAATATTGGAATATTCTTTTGTATGTACCTATTTAGTGTGTCGGCATAGTTAGAATCAGCAGCGTTGCTGACCACACATAAAGAGGCGTGAGTATGAGTTGTCAGGTATGTGCTTACTAAATTGAGGGCCGTGGAATCATAACATGTCAGGGATGCATCTTTCCCCTCCACCTCCCACTGAACTCCCGGCTCACTGGTTGACCTGATGTATCAGTCGCTTTCACATTGTTTTTTGTTTTGGGGGGGGGGGGGGGACGCTTCTGGTTGTAATTACACCGTGTACTGGAGCATCCTGTCAGCATGTCTCAAACGCCGCTGGCCCCTTATCTCCCTAGCTAAGCATCTGCCGGGGCTCACGAGAGAGATCTTCCAGGACAGTTGCGCAGAGAGAGAGGCAGCCAGACAACTGCTCTGCGTGTTGCCTGTTTGGCAGGTGGCATTTTGCCCGCTACTGCAGGTGCAAGATCAAAATTGTTCAAATTAGAACATAAGGATAGGTTTTATGTAGCATCCAAATAAACCACAATGCTAGGGCATTCTGGATGATTGGTACAATGTTGCTATTGCTAAGGAGATCTTGGGTGTCTTAGGGTTTGCTTACTGGATCAAGTTAAAAGAGCTTACCTTCAAGTCTCTATGATATCCTAGTTGTTTTCCGATAAGGTTCGGTTTTTATGTTCTGCCAAGTAAATATCATAAGTCTGGGTTCTTAGAAAAGTATGCTTTTTCCAGCTAATATTAAGTTGGTTTTCTGTGATCCGATCACTAGTGGTCGTTTGCTGTACAATAAAAAAAAATAAAAAAAAAAAGAAAAGAAAAAAAAAAATGGAAATGGGGTCTAGAATGTTTTGTGATCGAAACCCTGATAACGCATATGGAAGTAGTCAGTAGTGGAAACGTTCATCCATCCTGACTATATCCCGTTGTTTTGAGTAAATCTTTTGAGGGTCCTCTCTCGAAACTTTATTGCAAATTTTATTTGTAATCATTGAAAATAATATGAGATTGGATCTGGGTTTATGAGCAATAGTGAAAGTTGCCTTAACATAAAGCACTATAAAGTTGATTGCAATATTTATAGCTGACTTGGTGGCTTTATGAGTATATCTAATAACAGGATCAAGAATGCAACTGTCACAGTACGTTCAGTATTTCCCAGTTCAGACCTCTAAAACCAATACAATATCATTTGTGATCTATTTTCTATGACTCCTCGGTTTCCTGTTGGCTCCTAGTCAACCAACTGAAATCAACACCTCATCATTCGTGAAAAAAAAACACAAAAAAACAAAGGATGCAGATGGTGCTGCTTTTAAAGTGCCTGTGTGGCTGGCTGCTAGACTGTAGCTGGTGAGGTAATCTTACACACATGAAGGCAAATATGAACATATGTCAGTGGCATTTTCACAAATATTGTATAAAAAAGGATCCCTTTATAAAACTTACTCACACAAGTGGAGTAGCACTTTTGTTTGCGATCATAATGTATTTATGAATAAATAAATTTTTGGACACACCATTGTATGTTCACAATGTCAAGACAGTCTTTTTGTTCGACTCTCATGTCAGCTGTCTTTTGGAGAGAGCTGTTAATCATGGCACCATCAAGGCAGGTTTTACCATCACTCATGCAATCATCTCCTCATCTCCTCTGTTGAACAGGCAGTTGTGAAACGCAGCACTTCCCTGTTTAATTTGAGGTCAGCGTGAGATGATTTCAGGCACATGGACAAATCCAGTGAACTCTTTGATGGGAGCACTGGGTTCACCCACAGTTCAGGGTAATTCTGGGTGCAGAGACAACTCCCATTCAAGCCTTTATTTTGATCAGCTACCAATTAGCTTTGACACTGAGGTGCAGTCATTGCCGCTTGACTGGCTCGACTTGGGTCAGGGAAATGCCTCTCTTTGAAAGGTAAAACACAAAGCAATTGCAGATAACCGCTGATTCTGAGAAGATAACCTATTTAAGCAGTCTCAAAACATTTACGCCGTCTCCTGGAAATAATATACAGTCACTTCCAAAATACATCCTTGGACTCACATTCTTTCTTATTATGAGATAATAATAAGAGTATTCCCACAAATTGTATCTCTTAAACATCTCAGTTGTTTCTCCCAGATAGCCATGAGATTAAATGGAGAGCAAAGTGAGACCCTTTCTCCTTGTTAAAAACATCCTAGTATTCTCACATCTGCGTCGCAAATTAAGCATAACTGAGAACATTCAAATTGGATACATACCACAGACGTAGCCACAACAAAACAAATAAAAAAAAAACAAAGAATTAACTACATCTGAATTCAAACTTATGAATATTATTCATTTCTGTCACTAATTTATGCATGGTATGGAAACTAAATGTGTACAGCAAACCTTGAAAGTCAAGTATTTAACTCTACACTTCTTGTTTATCAGCTGTTCTGTACATCACACCTTTGAAATAATTGAAATGCAGCATGTAAAATTTAAAATAACTTGCAAAATCATTAATTCCAACTTGGCAACTCGTGTATCATCCAGAATGAACTTTCCACTCATGAATTAGAACTTTGCACAGTCATTCATTTGCTCTGAACTCGTAATTATGATATTTGTCTCCACTTAAAGGGCATATTCGTCTGCTGAGCTATGAATGAAGGATTTCTGAATAAAAAAAATAAAGTGCATATACTGTTGTAGCTCATTGCATATGTGTTGCCATATTTGGGACATTTATCTGGGTAATTTTGATGTTATTTTAAAAAGTTTTTGGTAGTGGTTTCTTCAAAAAACAACTTCATTCATAGCTTCACATGCAACAAGACTAAAACATATGACGCAGTGGACGCACTAAACCCTAGGACTGCACGATTAATCGAAATGAAACCAAAATTGTGATGTGCAGACAATTTATTTGTTAGATATAGCAGAAAATGAATGCTGCCATAAATGTTAGTACTGTTAATTTTAAATCTGTAATGTAAAATAAAATACAGTGAAATATAAAATATATTAATATTTCATGTGTCTCAATGATTGTCATATTTCATTTAATAATAATAATATAATAATATCTTGTATATTAATAATTGTTATGATTTATTTTATGGTTATATGATACAGAATCACAAAATTTCTGCCAAAATTGTGACCGCCTACAACAAGGACACAGCAACTGATTGTGTCTGAAATTGCATTTTAAATCAGAAAACCCCAAAATTGTGCAGACCGACTAAACCCATAACTAGATATGAAATATATCAAATGTGACACTGGAGCACAAAACCAGTCTTAAGTCGCTGGGGTATATTTGTAGCAATAGCCAAAAATACATTGTATGGGTCAAAAATATTAATTTTTCTTTTATGCCAAAAATCATTAAGACATTAAGTAAAGATCATTTTTCCATGAAGATATTTTGTAAATTTCTGATATTTTTGTAAAATTATATTAAAACTTAATTTTTTATTAGTAATATTCATTGCTAAGAAATTAATTTGGACAACTTTAAAGGCGATTCTCAATATTTTGATTTTTTTTTGCACCCTCAGATTCAAGATTTCAAATAGTGTATCTCGCCAACGTACTGTCCATAATTGTACATTGTCCAAACCATATATCAATGGAAAGCTTATTTATTCAGCTTTCATATGATGTATAAATCTCAGTTTCGAGAAATTGACCCTTTATGACTGGTTTTGTGATCAAGGGTCACAATTTCCCCAGAAAAAGGGATTACGCAGGGCATTTCATTTGAACTTTAACTGTTCAATACAGTTTTCCACGTGATGATAATGAATCATTATATAGCACTTTATGTACAACCAAAAGTGCTTTACGATCATGAGGGTCTTCTCAACCACCATCAGTCGTGAAGTACTCCAATGGATGATGATACAGCAGCCACAGGACAACGGCGCCAGTGCGCTCTTCAAACACCAGCTAAGGGAGAGAGAGATCGAGATAGAGCCAATTCAGTGGATGGGGATTTAGGAGGCCATGATTGACAAGGCCAGTGGAGGGGTGCATTTGGCCAGGCACAGGGAACACCATACCCTTAGGGACAGTGCCCAGGGGAGTTTTTAATGACCACAGAAAGTCAGGACCTCGGTTTAACGTCTCATCCGAAGGATGGTGCTTTTTACAGAATAATGTCCCTGTCACTATACTAGGGCATTATGACCCACACAGACCACAGGGTGAGCACCCCCTGCTGGTCTCACTAACACCTCCTCCAGCAGCTACCTAGTTTTCCCAGGAGGTCTCCCATCCCTGTACTGACCAGGCTTAACCCTGCTTAGCTTCAGTGGGCAACCAGTCCTGGGCTACAGCGTGATATGACTGCTGACTCGTAATAAAGGTTTGGGTGAACCAGATCTGCTAAGTGGCCATATTTGTGTAATTTCTGGAACGTGACACACAGAAAAACCTCCAGAGGACGGCTGTAATTGTATCATGGCACAGTCTGTTCTAGTGCTCACTGTGAATGTTATAAACCCCTGAACTCTCTCGCTCTCTGATTGACCAGCGTATAAATAAAAGTTCATAAGTGTGAGAGGGTCACATGCAGTGTGTGTGGTTAAAACACATTCCTGGTGAATCTTGGCTGAACCCAGATCTGCTGTTCGCGGTTCCAGCCGCAGTAAAACAGAGCTTCTCTGCTGGTGACAGATGGAGAGGGATGGAGATCCCGGCAACAGCTCAAGGTGAACCGGAGGGCAGGCCGTTGAAAAACCCAGCACCCACAGCAAGCACAGAGAGAGATACTTCGCTGCTACCGATGGTACACCTCGGATTCTCTTGCGGGTGGCACTGTGGTGTAAGGATGAGAGACCTGGTGCTCCTGTCCTTTAACCCCTCTCTTTCTTTCTCGCTCCCACAAAGGAGACGAGACAGTCCTTTGATGGTGACAATGAAAGATGGCCGATGCTAAGGAAAACACTCGGCTATGATTGATCATTTGATGCATTGCCTCAACTAAAGTGAAAATGGATGATAAATGCACCAGCAAGCACCCGGGGGTAGGAGGACACGTGAAAAAAAGAAGCTAATAGAAGTATTGAAGCAGTTGGTTTGTAAAAGCATCTCAAACTGGTGCTGGACAGACGTGTGCCAGCCAGAAGGGATTATTAAATATGCGCAATATGCAATAGCCAACTATAGAAGAAATAACAAATGTTGAACTTTTAGATTATTGAAAATGTAATAGGCCACAAGCTTATCTGAAGACATTTTCATCCATAAAACACTCTTGAGTGTAGAACTGCCTCCTTATCTCACTAAAGGAGAATTGTGTTTTTTTTAAGTACTGCCTTCTGTCCTATTTTAATCAAATAATATTTTACAGTGACCAGTTTGAGTACAATGCCCAATCCAAATAATCCATACCTAAAACCAAGTATACATTCTTTTTTGATATTCTGTTACACTCTGTCACAATATGTTTCATCGCAAATTTAGGCATCATAGCATCCCATTCACCGATGGTTTGAGTTTGGGGCAGGACTATCTGTTTGTTGACCAATGGCAGACTGGTGGAGTGTTGTCACTGCTGGTTTTGGTTTATGTTCATGTTTTCATGTCTTTCATTTTGTCTTTTTCATGGTTATGGTTCTTGTCATGTGTTTCCCTTGCCCTTATATAATCCTGCTATTGGTTGTCTTGTTCATGTGTCTTGTTCTTATTGGTTGATTTGGTCATGTGGTTCTTAGTTCAGTTTTGGGATTGGGTCATTGTCTTGATTGTTCACAGGCATTCTTTGTTTAGTCATTTAGTCCTGTGTATAAATAGCCCTCATGTTGCCATAGTTTTTTTTGTCTAGTTTTGTTACTTGTAACTGCTGTTGGTGAGTTGTGTCCGTTAGTCCGATTCATTTCCGCGAAACCGGTTCTTTTCGGACAGATCGGCCCATTGAACCGGCTCAAAAAACCGATAAACTGATTTCGCTTAAGCAACTGTAAATATAATATGCATGCACAATAAACTTTTGTAAAATTTATTTACATCACTTGACAGAAAGGTTTTTGCAGGTTTTAATAAAATGTAAATTAATAACAGTCATAATAAGCATATTATGCATGACATGTTTCCTGTGTTTAAAGACACACTTCAAGGGAACAAACAGACCATGTGAATTGGAATGTAGTTACCGGAAATGAATGCATGTGTAATAAGCCCATTTTATTTGAGATCAGGTAACATCAGATATGATGACCAAAACTTTCTGCTCCGGCGCTTCCCCGAGGTGGACTGTAGTTAACCCCTGACCACGACTCCTTTCACTCTTGTTCTGACAAATCAGGGCCTATAAAGTTGAGTACGAAAGCCGATTTATGGAGGAGAGTGTCTTTGATTGCACCACCTAAATAGTCCCTGAGGCTCCTGAAGATCTGAGGACGGCGTCTCACACCACGTTCAGAGCGCCATTACGACGTTGGCGCGTATCAGACTGCTTTGACGCAGGCATAAAATGCAAATTAACTCACCGGGGTGGGGGGCTTCAGTTCAAAGAAACGGGGACCTGTCCTGATAATGTGTCCCCGCTTTTCACAAGCAGGTGAGGTGTCACGCAACATAATACATCCCTAACTGAAAGTGTGAAATGCGGCTTCGCAGCTTGCTACTGCAGACCTAATGCCAGTCTCAAACAAGATAAGAGAGGGTCGGGTGGGAGGGGACAGACTGGATGACTAGACTCGGACCGTCACCTCTCTTGTTCCTTTGTGTCCTTCTGTCCCCAGCTTCGGTTCAACCTGAAGGGCCCCAGGACAATTCACATCTCCAGGTCTGACAGGAAACAAGGGCCGTGGTGCACAATGCAAGTCCTGTAGACGCTTTGACTCCAGCTTAATGACGGCACTTAGCAGATACCTCTTCAGATGGCCCTGTGCCAAGTGCCGTAAACGACACTCTTTTCATACAGAGCCATTCCTCCATTTAACCCACTTTTCCAGCTATTTCTCTTTGTAAATTTAACCAAGACCTGAGAAGACCTGAGATACATAGAAGCCTAATTTATATGTATTTGAAGGGGTTTGGAAGTCACTTTAACCCTAAACCTTAATTTTAAAGCACTGTTTGTTCTATATAATACCTCAGAATTTGCCTTATGTAATTTCATAATTACTTGTATTATCTTTGAAATATGTTTGAAGTGTACTGCCAAATGTACTGACAAGCATTTATGGCAAAATATAATACACTGTCATTTCTCTTGAAACTTCATGTAAAATAAATTTTAATTACACCTTTTGTAATAATGAAGTTGCAGTTTAGTACATATTAACTTTAAATGTAATATCAAATAACACTACTGTTAAAAGTACTTTAAAACAATGATTTAAAATATATTTTAAAGATAAAACTTTTAATTTGACATTATTTCAAAATGTACTTTATTACAAGTGTACCTACGGGCACATTCAATACAATTAACAGCACTTTTTTTCAAGGGTTAAGGGTACATATTACTACTCTAAGGTACTAATATGCACCTTTTAGGGGTAGATAAAGTACAACAGCTTGGGACAAATTTTAAATGGTAAAAGGTACAATTTTTGCACATTTTTCTGACAGTGTAGGCCAGTCGGTAACTACTTAGCAACTGCTATAAAGAGAGAACTCGGAACATAATGGAGGCAAGTTTAGCACATTTTCATTAGAAATTTTTTACAAATTTAGCTATTGCTTTTTTTAAAAGCCCAAGAAGTTACCAATGGCCTGCTTGTAAAGTGTTCAGTACATGATGAAGCATTAGAAGTGTGAGACACTGGACTTGAGGAGTGCTAAATCACGCTACGGCATGAGAGGATGAAGCATTGCTCTTTAATAGGCAATAAATAAGAATTAGCATCAGTGGGGTTATGTTCAGGTCAGGAGGGGTCTGAGCAGGGCTGTGGAGTTCACTGATAGACTCTCTGGCCCTGACTGGATTCCCAGCTGTGTGCGCCAGTGGCCCTCATCTGTCCCTGTCTGTCTCAGCATGAGCTCTTCTCAATGTTCCCCACCACACTTACCACACTACTGCTAACTACAACATCTACACCGGCCCGATAGCGGGGTTCAGATCTTCCCCTTCAGTCTCGACATAGCTGGTACTTCATAGTAAACAGGTGAAATCTATTCATTTAAAAAATGTCAATTCTAGGTTTTCAGGTCCTGAAACTCATTGTGCATTTTGTTTTCTGTCTAGCTGGAAAGAAAATACCAACTGCTATTCATCATGCAGATATTATTGCTGTTGTTTATTTTTAAATGTGGAACACTAACCTTTATTCAATCATAAGAGGTTTTTAAAATGTAATCTTTAAAGGAATAAAATTGGCATAAACCAAAATGTAATAAAAAAAGGACCCTTAGGGAAGATAACATTTTAAAGCTGAATTAACTGTTCAGAAAAAAGTAGTGTTATGATTGCGAAGGAATTTAAAAAGTAGAGAAAAATTGAATATTGAATCTAGCATTCATGCTCACCAAAGATGCATTTATCTATATATCTATAGGTCTATCTATCTATCTATCTATTATCTATATATCTATCTATCTATCTCTTAATAATCTATAGACGAGGGATCAGATAGATATATGTAGATTATGAAAATGTAAAAATAGTAGTACTTCAAATTTTAAATACTTGTTTTTCTGTTTTAATAGATTTTTAAAATGTAATTTATTCAATTTATTTATATTTATTAAATTATTTAAATAGAAACACCATATTTTTAACAGCATTTATTTGGAATAGAACTCGATTATAAAAATCTGCCTTTATTCGCACTTTTGATCAGTTAATGCGTCCTGGTTGAATAAAATCAGTAATACATTTTTTAAAAATCATACTGAAAAAAAAAATCTTACTTACCCCAAAATTTTGAACAGTATATGAAGCAATCACTGTGATTATTATTAATTCATAAATAACAACAGCACGATATCTATATTGTCTTTCAGATCGATTTTAATGTCTTTATGTTTGGGCTCCCATGAGACCCCAAAAATATCAGAGTGACTTAAAATGTTACTGTTAAAATGTTCCACAAAAATAACCAATTTCACAGATATTACTGAAGCATTAACCCTCTCAATGCACTTTCCATAAATGTGGAGTAACCTATATCTGTTTATTCTCAATCTGACCACAGCAAAAATCAAGACTAAAAGTCATGACGTTTCTTCAAAGTGAAGCCTTTTAGAACATGCATGGAGGTTAAAAGTCTGGTTCAAGCTGCTGACACATGTTCTCCAGGCAGTGATAGTGTAAAGAAAGACTCGGCACTGAACTGTGCTGAATCAAAGACAGGACTGAAATGCAGGGACAAAGGCAGCTCTTGACAGATGGGCCGAATGAAGGATTAGCTGGCCAAGGAGCCAAGTAAAGCTATCCACATTAGAGTTTTCCACAACTGATAAGTTACACTTCCAAAGCCGCTCCAAAAAGAGCTCACTCTCCCCCTTCGCTTCAAAATATAATAAGTCAATAAGTCATCGTTTTTGATCATTAAGTCAGAAGATGGTGTTAGAAACCATTCAAGCCTTCCCAGTAGATCCAAACTGTGTTTTCTTTTTGCAATGACGGACGTCAAAAATAAATGGCGCTGCTTGCTCTGTCTGGGAATGAACCCGAAAAGTATCGTAGGAGAAGATAATGGCAGGTTGGACGAGGGTGAAATGTTGCAAAGCGTTCCTCTCGTGAAGGAGGGGAATACGCGCAGACTACAGACGGCGGTCACTCTTTCAGCATATGTGTGTGTGTGTGTGTGTGTGTGTGTGTGTGTTGTGTGTGCACAAATGTCACAGACATACCACTCTATATCGCCTCTGCCCTCCCAATGAACTAGGCAAGTCGTCCTCACTTGCTTTCAGAGTCCATAGCAGCTTGGTTGTTACTAGACACCGTCTTTTGATGGGCCAGCCAAATTAATTCATTTGCTAGAGGCTTTTTGATATTGCTTGATATTGCAAATTGGTGTGTCTTACCTTATTATTTTAATGTATTATTCTTATTATGAACAGAGTGGTTTTACCATTTACTGCACGTTGTTATTCTTCTCGTTATTCCCTTATAGCAGCTAATGAACCGAAGTCTTGCCCATAAGCTTACTTCTGCATTGAAGAATAATATGGATAGCTGACTGTTGTTACAGGCAACTGATTTCCTATTATGCTATTTTTCATATCGCTCTATAGTTTCCTTTTCACAAAATTTTCAGTGTAGTTAAGCGAGATATTATCCATCAGCTGGTCATAAACCCTGAAAAAAAGGTAACACTTTACAATAAGGTCTTGTTAGTTAATGCATTAACTAAAATGAACTAACAATAAGCAATTCATTTGTTACAGTATTTATGAATCTTTGTTAACGTTAGTTAATAAAAAAATACAGCTGTTCATAGTTCAGTATTAGCTCAGTTGAATAATATTAACAGATGCGTCACAACTTTTTTGTTTTAAAAAGTCATGACAATGTTATGCAGAAGATGACACATAACACACAGTTCAGAAGTCTTTTTCATTGTAAGTTTACGTTAATAAAATAAACCTTACTAACAAAACTTTACAGTTTTCCTTTTTTAGGTTAAATGCCGGTGCATTGTACACTCTAAAAAATGCTGGGTTGTTTCAACCCACTGTTGGGTCAAATATGGACTAACCCAAATGTTGGGTTAAAAAGCTAATTTAAAAATGTAACCAAAATGTAACACAACAGTAGGGTTAGTCCATATTTACCACCACTTGGGTTATTTTTAACCCAGCATTTTTTAGAGTGTAGTGAGTTCAGATATTACAATGGAATTCTTGATGTAGAAGCTCTTGTTTTTTTAACATTTCAGCTGCTTGTGTGCTAGCAGGTAGGGAGTGAAGGGTAAAAAGTCAGCAAGGGTTCATGTACAGGCCAAATGAATGAGGACGGGGGGAGTCGGGGGGTCTTTATTCATGACCAAATAAAGAGGTGGAAACCACCAGCATCAGGTGTTTCACGTTTCACTAAATGAGAGCTTCATGAGCTCTCTTTCATTTCTCAGGTAAGGAGAGGAATGAGATTAAATAGAGAAAGGTTTTCAGATGTTTCTATGGAGAAAAAGAGTTTCAGAAGAGTTCTCAACAATAGTTGTCAATAGTTGTTTTTGGTTAATTACATAATCAGATATTTTAAGTGCAGTTTACACTACTGGTAACACTTTAGAATAGGGAACACATATTCACTATTAATACAGAGTTTTCCTCAATAAACTCCTAATTTGCTGTTTATTAATAGTTAGTAGTTGTTAAGTTTAGGTATGGGGCAGGATTAAGGGATCTAAAATATGGGCATGGCAGGAATTAATATGTGCTTTATACATTATACTCTCATAACTAGCCCACCATTGTAGTAATACTGCTGACAATAAGCAGTGTTAATAAAAAGTGAAAATTGGCCCTTAAAATAAAGTGTTACCACACTACTTACAGTCGTGGTCAGAATTATTGGCACCCTTGGTAAATATGATCGAAGAAGGCTGTGAAAATAAATCTGCATTGTTAACCATTTTGACTTTTATTTTAAAAATTCACAATATCTAAGCTTTCAGGACATTAAAAAAATTGGAAAATGCGGGGGAATCTCATTACTGGAAATAATGTTTTTTCACATACACGGGTTGGACACAATTATGGCACCTAGAAATTCTATGAGTAAACTATCTGTTCGAAGTATATTACCATTCAGATTTACCAATTTTGCGCATACGGGGTGATTATGAACATGAAATTATCCAGCCATGGCTTCCTGTTTCACAGGAATATAAATAGGAGGGAAAACAAAGGCCAAATGGTGCACACAGGGATAAAAAGTACCCCATGTGTACAATGAAATATACTGCTGAATTTTTAATGTTGTGGGCCTATATTTCTGCTGGAGGTCCTGGACATCTTGTTTAGACACATGGCATATTTGATTCTATCAAATACCAACAGATAAAAAAAAAAAAAGTGACTGACTCTGTTAGAAATCTTATAATGGGCCATGTTTGGATCTTCCAACCGGACAATAATCCAAAAACAAACCTTAAAAACAACACAAAAATGGGTCACTGGGCACAAAACCAAGCTTCTGCTATGGCCATTCCAGTTCCCTGACCTGAACCCTATAGAAAATGAGTGGTGAACTGAAGAGGAGAAGCACCATCATGGAGCTGGGAATCTGAAGGGTCTGGAGAGATTCTGAATGAAGGAATTGTCTCTGATCTCTTGTCAGGTGTTCTCTAACCTCATCAGGCATTATAGGAGAAAACTCAGAGCTGTTATTATGCCAAATGGAGGTTTCAAAAAGCATTTAATAAAAGGGTGACATTTATTGTGTCCAATGTGTATTAGAGAAAAAAAAATGCATGTCATAATGATATTTCCCCCCATATTAAATTCTTATTCGCCAATGAAAGGTTAGATTTATTTGATTTTTTTAAATAAAAGATCAAAATGATTAACAATGCAGATTTATTTTCACAGCCTTCTTTGATCATATTTACCAAGGGTGCCAATAATTCTGACCACGACTGTATACTACACTCTATACTACAAAAGTGCATAAGCAGGCAAATTGGGAGGCGTCTAATAATGTCTCACAATTTGCAGATCTCCCAAGATGCCACAGTCCGAAATATCAATATGAACAATTTCCATCAAATTCTTTCAAGACCCAATGATCTGTGCCATATGATCGACATTCATCTTATAGCTCTTTCCTGGCTTTCCATTGTTTTAAATCTCATTCCTGTTAAGAGAAACCTCTGAGACAATGTTGAAAAGTCAATGAGGTTACAAGGAATGAAAGTGCAATAAAAGTATGGAATTCCATTGATCACATCCCCTGATTACACTATTGTGAATGACTTGTTGAAAGGTTGAAATAAAATATCTCCCAAGACACCGACATTTGTATTTTCTTAAATGTAACACAGTTGTAAGATATGAAAATAAGGGGGAGGGGGGATCATTTGTTTGAAGCCACTCATTAGTTTGAGATCCTAACTTAGAGTATGTCCTACAAGTATTATTTGAAATAACTATGAATTGAATGAGGAGCCACTGAAGTTGTTATTGACACATTTCTCCTCTCCGAAGGCCTCTAACCCTCTAAGGTCTTCTTACGGCTAATAAGATATTTTCATGCATTCATTCACAACTATATGACAAGGGAGAGGTTTCCACATCTTATCTGGATGAAGTTCGGCCCTGTTCTGGCTCCTGTGACCGCGGAGCAACCCTACCTGTTCCACTTCTGAAGTGTTCAGGGTAATAAAACACTAGAAGACAAAACAACATTTATTGTTTCCTACTATTTGTTTGGTCACCCATTTCACAGAATGTACTGAAATTGATTTGTTTTTCAGAGAAGCAAATAGGCATTCGTATGAAATGGAATGTTCCCCGTGTAGTTGCTTTCACAATTATTTAATCGCTGTTCTCCACAGAAATCTGTGTTACCCAGGAAAGAGCGTGGGGGAAAATACTGCGACTGCAGAACAACTTGAGTCCTGAAAAAGTTCATGGCTAGACTGAACGTTTGAACTTACAGTGGTATGTGGCTTTGTGCTGGAGTCCAAATCAAACATTTAGACATGTAGAAATAAGATGCAATAGTGGATTTGGTCTCAGGTCTCACAACGATCTCACAGGTTATCAGCCTTTGATTTGCCACTGAATGCCAAGTGCACTGGGCTAAACATCTACAAAACTCTAACATCCCTAAAGATTTATTGCTGTTATTCATCAGAGCTGAACTCAGGCACATAAACCTTTACTCTGATCCCCAAAATCCAATTAGTGAGCCATTAATTAGATTACAGTACATTTTAATTGTGGTATTTAAATGATAATTAAAGCCATAGTTCACCCAAAAATGAAATGTCCTTCCAAACCCGTAAGACCTCCGTTCATCTTCGGAACACACAAAACATATATTTTGTTGCATTCTGAGAGCTCTCTGACCCTCCCATAGACAGCAAGGGTACTACCACGATCAACGTCCAGAAACGTAGCAAGGAGATCGGTTCAAATATCCCTACCTGACATCAGGGGTTCAACCATAATATTACGAAGCTATGAGAATACTTTTTATGTGCAAAAGAAGAAAAAAAAAACGAACTTTCAGTCTAAACATTTCTGTTTCTCCTGGTGCCATTTTGGAGAGTATCCACTGAGTATCCACTATTCTGTGTCAGTCGCACCACACAGATACGTTGTTTCGTCTCAATCAAAGCCACAAAAAAACCAGTATGAAAATATCAGTTGGTGCTCTGACACAGAACAACATACGCTGTTTGCATTCAGTGGATACTCCCCAAAATGGCACTAGGGTGACGTGGAGACGAATTGTTGAATAAAGTCGTTTTTTTTTTTTTTCCCGCACAAAAAGTATTCTTGTAGCTTCGTAATATTATGGTTGAACCCCTGATGTCACATGGATTATTTTACTGATCTCCTTGCTATGTTTCTGGACGTTGATCGTGGTAGTACCCTTGCTGTATATGGGAGGGTCAGAGAGCTCTCGAAGCATCAAAAATATCTTAATTGTGGTTCCGACGATGACCGGAGGTCTTACGGGTTTGGAACGACATGAGGGTGAGTAATTAATGACAGAATTTTCATTTTTGGGTGAACTATCCCTTTAAGTAATTTTCCTGTCAAATGCTCTTTATATTTGAGATTTTCTCCTTTGGGTATTTTATGTTTTGTGTTTGTTTGCTACAAATCTTTAAACAGTTAAAGGACTTTTTTAAAAGGTTTCACGGGTCTTTTCGAGGCTGATTGAACAACTGAGATATATTTTAAAGAGAAACTAAAGCACAAATGTACGTTTATATGTAGGGCAACGAGACGCCACAAACCTCAGAATGAGGCCACTGTGAGGCATGAACTCTGAGGACTGTTTGAACTTGTCTTAAAAGCGCGTCAGATGTTGCCTTCAGAAGGCTATAATAGCAGATGTTGTCTCAGAAAGTCAATCATTAGTTCCCACCTCAGAGGCTCGTACTGTAATTGGTTGTCTTACGTCTTGTCTGGATGTCTTGAGGTGTTTTAAGGTCATGTCAAAAACAAACGTACAAATGAGGTAAGTGGATTCAATGTTGGGATAATTGCTGCTTTTGACATATGGTTGAGAAAAGAAATTACATTCAAATATGAACATTTTCACGTCTTTTTTGCCAAGGATTATGCAAGAAAACACAAGTACACAATGATTAAACAATTAATTAATTTAATTTCTAATGTTTGAAAAAAAATTGTACTTTAAGCATTTATTAATGAGTATCATTAATTACGTCACAATTAAGTTTGTTAATGCATTAAATAGCATTAATAATAAGCATTAGTATATTGCTAATAACATTAACAATAAGCATTAGAGTATTTATTCATCTTTATCTTTAGTTCTTAGTCAGTGTCATCTCAGATCCATTCTATAATATTAACAGACAACTTTTGATTTTAATAACGTATTAGTAAATGTTGAAATGAACATTAACTAAGATTAATAAATGCTTTGAAAATATTTTGCATTGTTTAGTTCATGTTAACTAATGCAGTTAACTAATGTTAACAAATAGAACTTTATTGTAAAATGTTACCAACAAATTTATCAAATTCAGTATGAATCATTTTAGTGATTCATTTTAGACAAGATTCACTGATCCATTTGAGTCCTTTCATTGCCGTTATGTGTCTTTAATTGAATACTGAGGTTAATCACTGTTATTTTTAACAGTTTTATAAGTTAGGCTGCTATCTAATTTTATTAGTTTTATTTAGTTTAATTTATTTAATGTACTTGCATTTGTTCATGTGTAATGCAACTGTAATTCAAATCAATTCTGTACTGATTGCAAACTGTCATCCGAAAGTCATGGCCTGAGATACTGTCCCTTTAATACACTTAGCTTCGTTTTCTTAGTAACTTTTACTTTAGCTAACAACTTTTCTGAAAGGTATCGTATGCTACTTCAAATGATGAGCTTGCGTCTTGGGAAGTTACAATTTCAAAACTAGCTACCCCAACTGGATGTAAAGCCAAAACAGCCTAATGGTTATAGTCATGCAACGTAACCTGAAAGCCACAAGTAAAAGCAATAAATCATCTTCACTTTCAATAGGCTCCAGATATTTAGCTGCCTAGATTGGAATGAGGTCTTCTTTCCAGGAGATTTAGGGAATTTCTTTTCACTTGTTGGATGCTAGCATTGATGGCCTTGTGTTATTCTAAAGACTAAATGGTGCATGCTTACTGTTTACGCTGCTGGTCGAGTCAGAAACCTGAGCCGTGTCTACTTGACCAGAGTAAAGCTGCCTCTTGAAGTGTATCAGTGTGGATGTATACACGCTCAAACAGAGAAATCATTCGTCATTAGCTTTGAGCACAGCTTCTCACTCTGATATCTTGTTTGACAAAAGCTCATACATAGAATCTCATCAAAGAGAGAGTTTTTCATCTCTTTGTTTGCTGTGGTGTAAAACTTTTTGATCATAACTAAGTTATTTTCTGGAAAAAATGTGAATGGGGTTTACCTGGTCATAACTTGTCACCATGCTGACAGGGTGGGATATTGTTGCTATGCAGTTGCTAGGGTGCTCTGGATGGTTGCTTACCATCCAAAGTTAAAGGAATAGTTCACCCAAAAATAAAAATCTGTTGAAAATGTAGTCTCCCGCAGGCCATACTAGATGTTCTTCATCAGAATATTTAAAGAAATTTGCCATCACGTCACTTGCTCACCATCGGATCCTCTGCAGGGAATGGGTGCCGTCAGAAGGAGAGTCCAAACAGCTGATAAAAACATCACAATAATCCACAAGTAGTCAACACCACTCCAGTCCATCAGTTACCATCTTGTGAAGTGAAAAGCTGCATGTTTGTAAGAAACAAATCCATCATTAAGGCGTTTTTAACTCGTTCACATTTTGGATGGCCTGAAGGTGAAAAACATTTTATCAATTCCCATTTTAGGGTGAATTATTCCTTAAAGACGGACAATCCAAGTCTGCACAACCTTTTAATTTCTAGATGTTTTATTCTTTTGTTGTTTTGTTTTTTTGCTGATGCTTTTATATATTTGAAGAAATTTTCAGTACATTCAAGCTGCACATTTTTGTTGTTACACACTAGGGCTGTGCAATATATCGAAATTATCGAAATATCGCAAATGTACATATCGCAATATGCATATACTATGCTTCAATATTGGTGCCAGGAACAAAAGACAAGAGAAAATCACTCACTTGCTCTTACCTAAACTTTTTTTGTAGCTTAGTAAGAAACATGCATATTTAATTCCATAGATGTACATGTTAATGTGAAAATACACACCTTTTCACTTTTTCAGAAGTTGTTGAAGGGGTTCTTTCTTCTCACAAAAAGTGTGAAACATGTCTGCTAGTTATTAGAAATCAAACGATGAGCTTTATTCACCACTTAAGTGTGCGCAAACACAAGGAATGTGTTGTGGTTTTACAGGAGCTCTTGATACATGCAAACATACATACAAATAACCATATATATATGACACAAGATAGTTATAGACGTTCACAGAACTGACTCAGCAACAGCTGAGTAAAACTGTTTCATCTGAGCATGTGGCACATTATCGTATCGCATATCGAATATTGCATTATTTAATGAGTTATCGCATATCGCATTTTTCTTCAATATCGCACAGCCCTATTACACACTGAAGTTTTTCTCAGTATTTTATTTTTTTTTGGTCAACCTTCAGTTGGGGTTTTAATTAATTTAATATTCATATTCAGTAAGATTATTGTTTTAACTGCACTGACACTATTGGATGAGAACTCAATTTGAACTTAATTAAGTTGGACAGTTATTGAACTGAATTGAAACAACACTGAACTAAACAGCTGAATAATGATATTATCGTCTTCTGAGGAGCTGCACTACAGCTGAAATTGAATTTGTTTCATGATTCATGATTTTTTTCCCTGTTTATTACTGTGGATCTGCTTTGAAACAATCTGTATTGTATAGAACACTATATAAACCAGTGTGACTTGACTAAAGTTGATTATCTATTGTTAGAAGTTCAAAAAACCCAAGTATGAGCAAAAGTAAAAGCGGTGCGTGTTTTAGTTGTTGTTGTTGTTTTTTTTTGTCTATATATCTAAATTTATTTTATTTTGTCTGTCTATCTAAAAAGTAAGTGTGTAAAAGTTTTCTGAATGATGTACATTATACATGAAGGAGGTCACATACTTCTTTTACTTGGCCTTCGCATGCTAATTAAAGCTAATTTTTTTACATCAATAGTACTAAAACAGATCTGCAAAACTTCCAGCTCACAAGAAATGGATAAATTAATGTCTCTGTGAGGTCATGGCTTTTTTTGTAAATGACTGAACTTTTCCTGACCCTGGGGACCCGTGAAAAACCCCCTCTTGATTATAAATAATAGCAATGGGCTGCTAATAGTTAATCCGATTGAAAGCTGGAAAAGTCTGATATGATTCAGCAGGAGGGCAAGAGGGCAGCAGACGTGTAAATGCTTTTAGAAACATTCTCATTGACCCTCGTGGTAATGAAAAAGTCATTTTATTCACAATTATATACATTTTGCAAATTTTGAACAACGAAAAAGTTACATAGTGCTGCTTTAAAGCAGCTTCATCAATTATGAAACAAATTCAATTTCATCTCTAAAACAGCTCTACAGAAGACAACAGTGTCATTATTCAGCTCAAGTCAGTTCAGTGTTGATTCAGTTCAATTCAATAAATGTGTGTTACAAAATTCCTCAGTTATGAAACAAGTTCAATTTAGCTATGGAAGGCAATAGTGCTTGAATAATAGTGTGGTTAAATCAATAATATTAATACTTTTTAAGCCCTATTACTTTTCTAAGTGATCAAATGCTCAATATTTGTCTGGTGGATGATAAAACAGGCGAACAAATCACTTAGATTTGCATTGAAACAGGGACTTGAGCCATATTTGTATATATCAGAAACGCTTTAGAAACCATCTAAAACATCGATCACATAGCAACACTAAAAACCATTCTGAACACCTTAGCAACTACAACACTGTGACTTTTGCACAGTGCAGAAAATGTAAAAAAAGGAGACTTCTCAGCTGAAAATGCTTCTTTTGTCCTCTTGCCTTATGCTAAACAACAAGCAGTTCAGTGTCTGAGGGAAAACACCCTGCAATTACGCTGATTTACACTGTGTTCGGTTCAAGGGAGTGAATAAAAACAGGCCTCTTTCATTTGCTTGCTATAAATTCTGTATATACTCACAAATTTTGAGAAAAAATGGCTCTGGGAATAAAAAGTTGTGTTGTCGCCCCTAGATGTCAAACAATAGGCCGGACAGATGTTCTTTACAAGGTGATAGGAGGAAAAGTTCAGCTGCATCTCTCCCAAGGCCTGGACCTGCTGCGATAGAGTGGCTGAACATAAAGGTGTCAGCCCTGCGATGGGACGCATGTAAATCAGCAGCAGAGAAATGGCCGAGAGAGGCATCTGCCAGCATCTCACTGCCTTCTCTGTCTCCAAAGCTGTGTCACACAAGGACAAGTCCCTTCCACATGACCCCTGTGCGCTGGGAGACGCGCCCCCATGGGGGGTAATGCATTTGTGCAAATTTGCAACAGCTTACGTGGGACGCCTATGGGGGTCGTTAGAACAACCATACGGCAGCGTAATGAGCTTTTGAGACAAGCTAAGACAACAATAAGGATGACTGTACTGTTTGCAAACATTTGTCGTTTTCAAGTACTTTACAAAACATTATTACTCAAAACAGCAAGAAACACAGTATCAGTACTTTAAAAAATAGATAAAAATTTAATCAAATTAATTAAAAAATAATAAGATAACATAAACTACAATAACAAATAAAAATGAAAATAAAAATAAATAAAAATAAAATAAATAAAAAAAAAAAAACAGAGACATAACCTTCCCACGTAACACTTGTATGACTCAATGATTTCTGTTTAACCTAACGTGTAAAGAAGAATTGTAAATTGTTTTTTATATTTCAAATTATAGCAAAATGCTAAGGCAATAACATGGGTTTCAAGAGATAACCCTTTAAAGCCTGAAATATTTTTTAATGGAACAGTCTATTGAACCTTTAGACAACATTTTTTTTTTTTTAAATCTGAAAAAAAAAAAACAGAGTTGTGATTACATATTGGATACACAGGCTTTTATGGCTCATATGATTTAGTCAGAATGTGGAGCTCACACTCGAAAACACCTCACTTTTATTCAGAGACCCTAACTGAGCATAAATATGCAATTTTGTGCAGTTGCTGATATTTATATGGTTCCTTATAAAGATATTTCTATATCTATCTGACTTATATTTAATACTCACATTTTAACATGATTTTTTCTAAAAACTAATGTAATCAAACCTAAGCTGCTTCAGTCCAGTAAATGCTCATTTTGAAATATTACTAATAAAATAAGTTATTCTTAGGTTTACTTTATAAAAATCAGTAAAGGTTTCATAGCAAAAAGATGTAGAAGCTGGACATTTGTGCAGTTTTACTTACTAAGACAACAGAAAGCATGTATTAGATTGTGTACAACAGGTTTTTTTGCAGAAGTTTTAGTCACATTGATGATTTAGAGGCCTTAGAAATTTGCATATCAAACATTATACGGTAGACTTTATAGGGTTAAGTACAATTACAAGCAGAGTGTGTTATTATCGCCTTGGAACTCATGATTTATCTGAACGTTGTTCCACAGCCATCTACTTCTAGACACAGAGAGCCGTTTGGATGTTCAATCTAACTGCCAAGTATTATTTCCTGTGATGAAGTTCTCTGCAAACAGATTGACTCAAAACCATCATCCTTATCTGCACCCACATTTGGTCCGTTTCTTTAATGTCAGGGCTCCAGGTACTTTGAATTTTCATTATGCTTTAGTTGCTAAAGAGATCTCAGTGTTGCCGTTTGCCTGGAAGACCTTTTCAGATAACAATGATACCATTTTTTTTTTTTTTTTTACATGAGAAAGGATCAGGGCATTGTCCAGAATGTTCAATCTTAATTTGCATTTACATGTGCTTTGCCAGTAATGGAAAAAACATCCGTTCAAATTTAGAAGAACTTGTTTTATTAAATAAAACCCATACAATAAAGAGCAAGTTAAATAAATTGCATACAGTACAAAAGCTATGTATATAACACAACTACATTATAAATATACATCACAGACACTTTGTAGAATTACAGTGATCCATGAAAAAGTAGTGCCCTCGTTTTTGCTTTCTTGTATAGACTTATATACACATCTTTTATATAAACAAAATCCAATACATCACAGCTCGTCTAAAAAAAAAACAACAACAACAACATATGTACAAAGCTCATGTTAGTTCAGGATTCATTTCTGACATAACTACTGAACTTGGTAGGCAGATTGTCCACTGGGTAAACGGTTGGGCCGGTTTTCATTGTCGGGGGTCCATTCAAAAGAATCCAGTTGCATTGCTGTGTTAGCTCAACTAAAAAGATCTTTAGTAACACTTTGGCAAATTCTTTGCCCACACACATCCTGGAACCGCCTCCGAAGGGGATGTAGTTAAACCTGGAGCCGTCCTCCAAGCTTTTGCTCATGAACCTCTCTGGCTGGAACTCATCTTTGTTAGGAAACACCTCAGCAACATCATGTGTGTCACAAATGCTGTAGATGACGTTCCATCCTTTAGGTATCTGGTAACCCTGAAAGGGAAATTTGGTGTTATTTAAGAATGATTTTGTGTGAAATACACCATGGGAGAACGTGTAGAAGCGGTCTATAATATTAATGAGCAAGCCTTAAAGTTCAACTTGCATTCAGTTCAAAGGTTTTGAGTGCCACTCTGAAGCCTCCGGGTACAGGAGGGTTGATTCGGAGAGTTTCTTTAATCACACATCCAGTGTACTTCAGTTGTTCCAACAGCTCCATACTTAAGGTCTTTGCAGGTGAATAGATGCCCATTTCAACCTGTGAATACAAATTTGCACATTAGCCCACACATTGGTTTAGATGTGCCACTGAATTGAAAAGAACTCAAAGTTAAATGCTTTGGATCATACCTTCTCTTGAATCTCCTCTCTAACTTTCTGCACCACTTCTGAATTCAGACCCAAGAACATCACCAGTGAGGTTGCGGTGCTGGCGGTGGTCTCGTGACCTCCAAACAGAAGCTCAGTAGCTGCTTCTTTCATTGCCTGAGGGGAAAACAAACACTTTATTAATGATGTTCGCTGACTGGATGTCCCTTACTTTTGGGAATAAAACAATATCCGTGAAGTCTAATGAGAAGTGGTTACCTGCAAACTGAAGGGCTCTTCACGTCTCCTGCTGTTCTCGATCAACAGCTGAAGAGCATCTTTGTGTTTTTGCTCATTTTCATTGTCATCATCTTGAATTTTCTTCCTGATGTTCTCCTCGATTTTGGAATGAATGAAATTGCGTGCTCTCAGACCCTGCCATACAAATTACAGGTTGTTAAGTTTAATTCACATACCGAAAATGCATCTTCAGATAGTCATTCTACAATAACTTACCCTGTACAAGCCACTGAAGGGAACATCAATAGGCAGCGAGAACAAGTTTTTGATCATTTCCTCAAAAGCTTCCACCAGTTCCTGCTCATCTGTCTTGATTTGCTCAGGCTCGAAACCAAGCAGGATCCTCATGGCTATACGAAACATGAGTCGTTTCATCTCTGGGTAAACCAACACACATGTATCTCTTTGCAGCCAGTCTTGTATGGCACTCTTCACCTCCTCCTGGATAACTGGGATGTAGTGCTCAAGAGCATCTCTTGAGAAGGCTCTCATAATGGCCTAAACAAAATATTAAAAACAAAAAATCAGTGCATCTTTTTAAACATGTTTTCATTTCAATGCAAAGTTTGAAGATGAGGTTTACAGTTAAGATTTAACACTGTAAAATGAGAAGATACTTGTGTGAGAATGAGAAGGTTCCTCAGAAAATCTGCAACTTCTAGGCTAACTTTTGAAGATGCCTCAAATATTCTATCGTTTAATCAAGGAACATCTCAAGTGCCTCAAAACCTTTGGTGTGGTACGGCTTTATAGGAGGTACCACTGACATACTTCAAAGGTCTTGCATTATTTCCTCAGTTACTTTGTAAATTACTTCCAATTTTAATGTAATTTGATATACAAAACACAAAAGTACTGATTAGCATCCTTACCTTTTTCTTGTTTTTGTGTGGAGTGCCATGAACATTGGAGAGCGTGTCAGAGCCCAGTATAGTTCTCACTGATGCTGGCCACTGAACAGAAACCAGCTTGTGTTCGCCCAACAGAATTTGCCTCACGTTATCTGCTCCCATCACCCTGACAGTCGGGTTACCAAAGAGGTGCGTTTTGTAGATGCATCCGTATTTCTGGCGTTTCATCCGGAGGAACTTCCTTCTCTGTGTGTAAGGACAACGCGTTATTGGCACAAAGATGTATCCGATATTAACACAACAAAACATTAGTGTGCATCGCATTTAGCTACCAACTAAGTAAATTCAGCTCAACTTGTGCAAATGGCAATGAAAGCGCACGCGTACCTGCAGGATCAGCTGGAGCGTTTCTCCAATGAAGGGTAAGCCCATGGTCCCTGGCGGCAGTGGACTTCCACAGTTCGGATCGACCCGGCGAATCAATAACATCTCCCACAACTTAACCGCAGCGAGAAAGAGCAAAACGGGCAGCACGATAGTGCAGAGAAAGGTGACTATGAGCGTGTACAGCCCCATGCTGAAGCGCGCAAAGACCGCAAAAGAGCTTCTGGAGAGGAGACGCGTCTTTACGCGCAGACTGAGGGCGTCCTCGCTTGTGCGCCCTTATATATCCATTGCGCGCAGGTCTCCTCCTGTTACCTTCCTCAGATAAATTAGTTCACTCAAAGTTCATCTTTAATTGTGGTGTCATCTCGCCCCGCCCACAGGGCAGAAGCTGCTCCAAACTCTGAACCATTTGTTATAAGCGCATTTTAATACCACCTCCTGTAGAAGGCAGACAATCCTGAGATTTCACTTTGAAAAGGTGTTAATTCCCCGGGCACAAAAGGAAGCATCCGAGGCTCTTTTGTTACCAATATTCCCGTCGTTTACACTCATTACTCTGGGCTTGTGTGGCATCAGAAATGCCGTAGAGGATTTAATTGAGGAGCTTAAACTGTGAAGCTCTACTTTTACATTTTAAATCCCTTAAATGTTCCTCTTTTTGTCCTTCTTTGGCGTGGGGGTCCTTAAATGGCCATTACACAGGTTTAGAATGCTTATCTACAAATGTACAGTTTATGTATATATAGATATATATGTGTGTGTGTGTGAGCATATTGAAATTAAATTAAAATGTAAGCTTATTTCTTTACTATTAAGTAATATTTTACCTTACATTGTGTTCTCTGTAGATTGTGTGTTTCTATTAATATAGACCTGTACAGATTATTTGCTATAAAAAAAATACAGTGTTGATTTGGGTCATTATCAGGATCTGATTACAATATCAACATACATTACAATAGTGGAAATCTGTGAACACTGTGAAATATGTCTGTGTATATCACATATTTTAAGTTGTAGAAGTCAGTGACTGAAATAAGTTCTGACAGTTCTATGTGTTGTCAGGGCTGTGTTGCTGGATCTGATCTCATATTAGACTTTAACCCGGAACTGTGCCATAGCTGTTATGCCCTGTTTTCATGTGGAGCAGTGTGTGCAGTAATATCATAAATATGATTATTGTCTCGCTGTGGGTTCAAACTCGGGTGAGCTTAAAAAGTGACGGAGCTGAGCAAGGTTACCGGTACATGAAGAGCAAACACCCATAGTCTGAATGACTGTTTTTACGACAGCCATAACGTGGAAAAAACAAGCTGGGAAGTCAGTCAGTTAAAGAGACAGGATGGCTCCAAATTTTTCCCTCTCTTCATTCTTTGATGTGTGTCTGCCCTGCATTTCACCTTTCGTCCTGTGTGATGGGATGGGGAAAACTCACGCATGACATATCTATGTTTGAGGGTATTTTAGGCATGTGTCTATGCAAGCAACGCGTTCATATGTTAACCCATTACACGGCCATTGTCATATTTATTCTTCAACATGACCTGACCGTGCCAAATGCCCTAAGTAAACCTTCAAACTTGGCCTTATTTGTGAATTTGTGCAATTATGAGACTTGTTTTCCCTCATAAGAGTCATAGCAGTGTGTGAAATGCTTTGCCGAACCTAACAAACTCTTTCAAACTGAGCCAAGAGCAATGCAACTTGAAGTTCAAGGATAGTTCACCAAAAAAAGCTTGTATAAATGTTTTCCTATTTATAGCTCTCAAATAGTGTTTTGTTATTGGTATGTGTTTTTTAAAATGTATTGTATCCTGTATGTAAACTGTGATACTATCCAGTGTGGGGTTGTATTTTAACCCATTTAATCCACTGGCAACATTTGTGACCAAACTTTTCTGTTTGAGTTATTTATATATTTTACAAAGAATTGTCAACGGTAAACGAAAGCTGTTTAATTCCAGTTTTGCCATCTGAAAGATGTGATACAGGCTATGTCATATATCCATAAATTAAATCATAAAACATACCAATATACATACAATTTTTAAAAGCTCTGCTAATAATGTCTTGTTAAGATTACTCTGTCTCATAAAAATCATGACCACATTAACAGAAAAAAACCTTTAAACAACACAAATTCTATATATATAGAATTATATATATATAACACTGTATTTTTTATAGAAAATAATCTGTACAGGTCTATATTAATAGAAACACACAATCTACAGAGAACACAATGTAAGGTAAAATATTACTTAATAGTAAAGAAATAAGCTTACATTTTAATTTAATTTTTTTATTTTTCCATATGCTCACACACACACGACACACACCACACATAACACACACACACAATATATATAGAATATAACTTATATAATAGAAAAGACTGCAGTTGGTTGCATAATGCCATGTATATGTCCATGGATCCAAAAACGGGATGATTTAGCCGGGCTGGGAATACTGTGGGATTCAAATGAATAGTCCTGACAATAAAACTGAACAATGAACTGAATTGAATAACATTTCAGTCTAAATATTCCCGTTCACTTTGCACTGATTATTAATTTCACCACAAAATTGAGCTAAATCCCGCAGCAAGAGTTTTCATTACTAAAACTACTCCAAAGGGAGTTGCCCAAACGCAATGCATCCATGCAGTTCGCTATTTATTTCTCACTTCCATGTTTATTGAGTGGTTTTGGAGAGTAATATTCTGAGTCATCATCACTGACCATACATGGCACGTATGAGCTGTAATACCCAGCGCTGAGTTTTTGTGTTGGTCTCAGTGCTGGTTCCCGGGCGCTGGTGACCCGCTGGTGACCCTGCAGCGCGGACCCTGACATCTCTGTGAACTCTGGGCGCAAAGCTCGCCAAGTTCACTGTCCATCAAATAACGAGATACGCAGACTGAGCAGCAGTAATTATCCACACTGCCATCTATTCTGCGCTGTCCATCACAAAAATCAAATCAAGGGCATCATTAAAGCCACTTACAGTAATGTCCTAAACTGGGTCAAGAGATAAACAGCCTTTCACTGGTGTGCGAGAGAGAGTTTTAATTGGAGCCTTGGCTGTAGATCGTCGCTTTTATCACCGTTTTCATCCTCATCACAGAATTCTGCCTATGTTTAGATATACAAGGAAAAGGCTGCTTTAAAATAGTCGTGAAAAGTAGTCTGCGAGCTTCATAATGACTTCAAGAAGGGTTCGACTTTTTTAATTAATTTGTCAGGACGCATCCCCTCATAATTCGCACCCATGATGAAAAGAAATCGTTTTCGATTACCATGTTTAAAAATGGCTCTGGGGAAATGACTTTATATACCCTGTGATCATATAAAATTATTCATTGCCAGCTATTTCAGAATATATACAGATGATATTAACCGCGCATCTTTCCCTTGGAAGACGTGTAGGCTACGCAGCCTATAGCTACTGGTTGATGTTGTTGTTTACTCGCATAAAATGACTCACATTAGTGACACGTGGCACAGCTATAGGTAGTGAATTTGTCTTTGATTTATGAGTTTACATGACATATAGACCCGCGAACGCAGTTTGAACCGTGAGCACCGCAGGAGGGGGTCACAAGAGCACAGCCAAACAGTTCACTAAAGGGTCAGACTGAAGACTGACTTTAAGCTATATAACCTCCAGCCTCGTTCTGCCTTTTATTTGCATTTAAAAATACTGCTGCTATTAAAGGCTCTTTCCTTGACAAACTAAACAAAACGATTAGATAGCGGAATATATCAAATGTTCCTAACTGTGTCACTAATGGGTGAAAAGAGCTTATATGGTAAGCTCTGTTCTGCAGTAGTTTTAGACTCTGCTTCTTAAAAAGAAAGGTATATCGTATATTTACATTTACATTTAGCAGATGCTTTTATCCAAAGCGACTTACAAATGAGTACAATAGAAGCAATCAAAACTAACAAAAGCGCAACAATATGTAAGTGCAAATGACAAGTCTCGGTTAGCCTAACGCAGTACATGGAGCGAGGTATTTTTATATATATATTTATATATATATATTATATATATATATATATATATTTTTTTTTATACACACACACACACAAAGAAAAACAAGTAGATAGAACAAAAAAAATAGAAAGCTAGTGTTTGTTTAAAAAAAAAAAAAAAAAAGTAAAGTTAAAGAATAGAAAGTGCTAGAGTTAGAGGGTCAAATAAAGATGAATTAGTCGTTTCTTGAAGGTGGTTAAGGACTCAGCTGCTCGGATTGATTTTGGCAGGTCATTCCACCAGGAGGGAACGGTTAATGAAAAAGTTTGTGAAAGTGATTTTGTGTCTCTTTGAGATGGCACAATAATGCGTAGTTCACTTGCAGAACGCAAGCTTCTAGAGGCACATAAGTCTGAAGTGATGAATTTAGGTAAAGGTGTGCAGAGCAAGTGGTGGTTTTGTAGGCAAACATTAATGTCTTGAATTTAATGCGAGCAGCTACTGGTAGCCAGTGCAAATTGGTGAACAGAGGTGTGACGTGCGTTCTTTTCGGCTCATTAAAGATTAATCTTGCAGTGTCATTTTGGATTAATTGTAGAGGTTTGGTAGAAGTGGCTGGAAGACCTGCCAAGAGAGAGCATTGCAATAGTCCAGCCTGGATAGAACAAGAGCTTGAACAAGGAGTTGTGTTGCTTGTTCTGAAAGAAAGGGCCTGATCTTTTTGATGTTGAATAAAGCAAATCTGCAAGACCAAGCAGTTTTAGCAATCTGTTCTGAGGAAGTCAGCTGATCATCAATCATAACTAAGGTTTTTGGCTGTTTTTGAAGGAGTTATGGTTTATGAGCCTAACTGGATGGTGAAATTGTGATAAAGCGATGTGTTTGTTGAAACCACAAGCAGTTCTGTCTTAGCCAGGTTGAGCTGAAGGTGATGGTCCGTCATCCAACAAGAAATGTTTTAGACAAGCTGAGATGCGAGCAGTTATCATTGGATCATCAGGATGGAATGTGAGGTAGAGTTGAGTGTCATCAGCATTGCAGTGATATGAAAAGCCATGTTTCTAAATGACAGAGCCTAGTAATGCCATGTAGACAGAGAAGGGAAGTGGTCCGAGAACTGAGCCCTGAGGCACACCAGTAGCTAGATGTTGCGACTTGGGACACCTCACCTCTCCAAGATACCTTGAAGGACCTATCTGTAGGTATATAGGGATATATAGCATGTTGTTAGAAATATGCCATTTATTTAATGTTCATTTTGGTATTTTTTTAACCATTTGTAATCAAAATTTAGGCATGACTTCTTTAAAGTTACTTCTGCTTTGATTTACTTTATATTCACTTATATGTATTTATATTTATCTACTGAAGGTAGCTACATTCTGAAGCTGAAATTTGTCACAAGCTCTTGATGACATTCCCCAATCAAAAAAAAAAAGTTTTTTTCTTCTTTCCTGGAGGATGTCATTAAGAAACTGGTCAATAAAAGACTAACAGAAGCCTGAAGAATGTATGGACACAGGTAAAAACTAAAAAATGTGTTAACTAATTAAAATCGACAAAATTAAAACTATTCCTAATAAAATAACAAAATATGTTTTGTTGAAAGAATAGAGTTAAGTGATTTTTTTAAATAAATGGAGAAAGTTTTAAATTTTTTGACATTAGTTGAAGCTAGATTTATAAGGCAGTCCTGTTGAACAATTATATTTAGGCACTAGTTTCAAACATAACTGTAATGCCTCAAATACCAACAAATTCCAAATGCAAAAAAAATTCAACAATCGTATACTTAGCATGTTAATAATATGTTAATTTATATTTATCGATTTGCTCATTTAAGATACAAAAAAAGGAGTAGCCAATGTAACAATAAAGCTGCATTTTATTTGAATATTACAATAATTTGTCAGAATTATTCATATAGAGTATTCAAGTGTAATATGTTTCTAAGTGCACTCTGGTTAAAAAAAAAAAAGTCAAACCGGAAGACCAGCTTGAAAGTACGAATAATGAATCTTATCTGCAAGGGATGTGAATGAGAAATTATGTGAAAATGAACATGGAGTCAATTGGCAGATTTCCATGGATGTTAAAGGTTCTTCATGGAACCACAGATGCCAATAAAGAAACTTTAGTTTTAAGAGTGAATGTAGCTCTCCAAAGTTGTTGTGAGACGAAGCCTTTTCAAACTCTGTTAGATCAGGATTGGTTCAGAATTAGAATCTTGAATCTAAGAATCTTATGATTAAGAATTTTTTTTTAAATTGGTGTAATGTCTCACTTTGCGTTTCTTCTTGTGAAGGTCCCCCAAGGAGTTGACCACTGAGTTTGGCCCCTTATTTCATCTCAAGTTGTCCTTCAAAAAAAGTACTTTATTAGGTGAACATATTTTTACTTTGCCTTTCTTAATTATTGATTTTTAAGCAATTTTTAACTGTCTGTTATCAATGGTCTGCTTCAATTTTTGTAACGTTCTTATTTGTTGGTCGTGATGTAAACGACGATAAGTAGCAAAAACAAAGGATGAAGGAAGGGAAAAAATTACTTTTGTTTGGAAAACTAGAAATCTGTTGGTTTCCATTAAAAAAAATCTATACCTACAGGACACAGAAATTATTATTATTATTTTATTTTATTTTAGTAAATGGTGCCGTGTGTTTACTGTAGTTCCAAGAGAAAAAAAAGAGAAGATAGCTACTTGTGCCCCAGAGAAGGATGAGATTTCTGCCATGAACGTTTATTCCTTAGATTTGACAAAAACGCAATAAACAGAACAATGACTGGTTAGCCCAAGCTCTTTGGTACTTCTTGTTATAAATATTGGAGGTGTTTATGGTCCACATTCAGTGATGACGTTCTGAATGTTTTCCGATATATCCTCCCATAGAGAACGTTCCAACTGGAATACATGGGAATTGAAGTTTAGAAATATCATCAAGCCATCGTCTGTTCAAATCTAAGTATGACTTTAAATGCACTAAAACAACAATTAAAACAATTACACTGAATATCTAACAATTAACATTAATATGAAAAATAATGTATACCCAACAATAGAATAAGATAATACACCAGAAAGAAGTTTAGCATGGCTGGATATCTTAATTTTATTTTATTAAAAAAATGTATTTAATTAAAAAAAAAGTCTGATCTGTATACACAGTGGTAAGATATTAGAAGCAAAAAACAAAAACAATGAATCAAACGTATTTTTGTGGTGATATTTTATTAAAGCACACAAATAAAAATGGGTGGACCTTGAAAACAACTTGGGTTTTCACTTGGGTTTGTGTAACTCCAGATTTTTGAATATTATGATTCTGTTTGCCTCATTGAAATGTTGAATATCTGGGTGACACCGTACAGTAATTTTCATTATTAATATTAACAAACATTCCATAATGCTTAACAAATCATTAGTTAATGTGCATTCAAATACTTGTAATGTCTTGAAACCTTGATTCATCTGTTTTGATATCTGAATGTAAAGAACTACTTATTTGTTAAGCAAGTCTTTAAGTTATGAGTGTTATTTTAAAGTGAAGCCAATATTAGTGTTGTTACAGCCATCAACTGAAAACTGAAATATGGAAACAGATGACAAATGTTTTATCTTTACATTCCATTTTTTCCCTCATTTTAATAAAATATTATGATATATACAGTGGTACTTTAAATACATAAGCATACAGTTGCTTGTTAAAAGGCAAACTTAAATCATTTTCAGTGCAATAAGCCTGGTCAAAATAAATTTGAAGAAACAAAATAAAACCATGTGGATAAAGAAATGAATCAGGAATTTTTCAATGCAACTTTGCACCGAATCTGTAGCTGGACCAATTATTGCTTATTTATTTTCACCTAAAAATGAGATTCTAAAGCATCTGAACCCAAAGCTTTCATTTCACCCTGAGAAAATAAAAATTCTATATTATTCTGTGGTGCATTTGTACATCGTTCAGTGAAATGCAGCTGACAATTTGAGATTCTTTTCAATAAAGAAGTGCTGTTTGTGCACATACGTTGGAACAAAGTCTGCTAACGTAAAAGAAAAAATGGCGCATTCTCATGCAAATGTTTATCATTTATAAGTTACCTAATTTGAGTCCACTTCAACTCGAGGCAGACCGATGGGAAGCATGATTCCATAGCAGTGTTAAATATATTTAAAATGATTTACAGTAAAAACTTCATCCATGTTACACTAGGGAGAATTTCCTACAGGTTGCAATATGACCATCAGCATCACCAGTCACATACACACCTCCAGAGCTCAAGTGTAGTGTTAAGAGTCATTGCACTTTCACAACGTACAAAACATAATTCTCAACCTTTAAAAATACATTACAAAAAATTACTGCATAACTTCATCTGTTCACTTTTTCTTTTTTACTCTTCACGTTTGCCATATATTTACATTATTAACCTACAGTGGTGAATATTTTGGCAGAAGACATGGAGGATGCAGTCAAAATATACCACAGTACTTTAAGAGTAGTTACCTTACAGCAAGTTACTGGATTTTGAAAAAAAGGGGCCAAAGCAAGAAGCATAACGGTCGTTTCTAAGTTACATTTTCAAACCCAGCCCAGTGTTTGGACGACTCTAGGAATGCTGGGACATTCCATTCACCAGACTTCTCAGCTGCTTCACCACCGTCTCAATCAATTTCTGCTTGTCGCGGTCGTTCTTCCTGAACTGGGAGAAGATGTTGTTCTTTTTGCTTGTGTCTTTCATCCTGGAAAAGCAAAATGAGGACATAATATTACAGTCAAATAAATGTATGGCAGACAGTATCACAGTCTAGAAAACTGCTATTATTATTGTTTTAGGCGTAAAGTCATTAAAAATACAAAATAATACAATTATTTACGGACCAAACATATTAAACAAATCTAAATTGTTTTATACACACTTTGTACAGACTGCAGCTCTGCTGTAAACCAGTGTTATTTTAGAATCATTTTTTAAATACTAATAAAGTTTTGTTTTCATTTTCTTTTAGCAATTTTGTTCTGTTTAATCATTTTTATTAGTTTTTTTATGTCTATATATAACCAGTGTTATTTTAGACTCATTTAAATACTAATAACATTTTTGTTCATATTTTGTATTTTTTTTTTTTCCGTTTTAATCTATACGTTTTTTATTTCTATATAGTTTCTATCAAGTTTGAGTTATTTTTGTATTTCAACTTTAAATGAAAAACAGAAATGCTGCTTTGTATGCATTACCTGAATTAATGTTTAACTAATATTTTTACATGCATATATATATATATACATACACATAGATAAGCTAATAGATATATATGACAACAATTACAGTGTAAATGAATAGTTTTCATGATTTATATACTATATCATATGCTGATTCTATTCTGCATATGCATCCTAAACACTTAAATATGAGTATCAAACAGACATTTTTCAGTGCAGTAAGAATCATGAATTAGTAATGATATCGTGATCCGTGACATATGTATCATGATATGTGAATTATTCAAATTATATTATTATTCAGCCATTCTGTACAGTATTGCATGCTGCAATGGGTGCGGGATGAATAAATGATGATGAAATAAATGATATGTCACATGTAAGTAAGAGTCTATTCATGCAGTATATAACATTACTATGGAAAAGAGAAATCCATGTTGGATTTACGTACCCTCTGTTGACTCTGGCATTGGTAAGTAAGAAAAAAGAAAGAGGATGAAGATTATATATCAGGTTTAAAGGACAAAGCAGAGCTCCATTGATTAAATCACTCTAACTTTTGTTCACTGATGTTTGAGGTTCTGTTCCCGGAACTAGTGAGCCACCAGCTGCCTTCTAAGGCAACATCATAACCATCATATTTATAAAAACCATTTCAGCGGAGTTTGATATTAGCATTGGGCTGAAGGAAGGAGGACAAACGATACATACTTCTCCAAAAGTGCTAGCGCAGTGGAGGGGTTCACCCGCAGGTACTTTGAGGTGGGCTGGCCATAGTCTGCCAGGTACGTGGACCAGTCCCACACCATGAATAGATCTAGAAGCTGAAACACAGGAAACAGATGGTACACATAATCAATCAAAATCACCAGTTTCAAAACCAGAACTTCATAAAGTTTAAATCATAAAGTTTGTTTTACTTTAACCAGAACCAATAGAACAGGAAGTAAAACAAAACTGAAGAAGAATAAAATAAGTGTATTTTGCATTTGTTTTCATTAAGCATACAATTTTATGCAAAGAGAGTTACAAATTAAATGCAGCAAAAATTAATAATCAGGGCTGCCACACTTCTTGGCCAAAGAATTTCCAATTAATGTATACAGTTATAGATTTCTAAAGATTATTAAATATAATTTCACAGAGAAGGCATACATAATTCAAGCCAACAAAATATAGCAGAGCTGAGAATAAAGTGGAAAAAAATCTCTACATTTTCAATATTTGATTTATTCAGGGTTGTTATAGTTAACAAAAACTAAAACCATAAAAAACCTTCTCATTAATTGAAATAAAAGAAACACTAACTGAAAAAAAGTCAATGTATTTTTTTCCCCAAAATGTATTAGCTGCCAAAGCAACATTTCTCATTTTAATTGAGTTAAATTTGAAACGAAAATAACTAAAATAAAAATTAAAACAATATTTTTTATAGTTCTATAGTTTTTATATATAACAATGACAAAACACACAACAAAATTACTAAAACTTTTACTAAAATAAAAAATAAATAAAAATAAAGCTCCCTGATATTTTTTTTTTTTTTACTTTTTCTATGCAAGAACCCTGATCATAACTAAATAATTAAATAAATAAATAATTCATAAGTTGCCCAAAGAGAAGTGTGTGAGGTCATACACTAATGGTGGGGGTTAGTGGGGAGCTGGGAGCACTTTAAATGCAAAAGGAAGAGAAATCCCTCCGTGACCTCCAGATAACCCACAGAGGAGCTAATCCTGGCTCCACGGTGCTCTGGTCAGTGGACTCCCTGCCACTTGGCAACTCTGATTCAAAGCAAAGCTCTGGACACATTGAACTTAATTTGCTGGAGAAGGGCCAGATCACTCACCTCTATGTATGCAAATCAATATCAATCAATGGGGGACAATTCCTGGATGGCTCGTTCATTATGGAGAGCCAGGAGAGGAGGGTTCAGGGGGCTAATAGCACTTCACACCTACTATGTGGTCCGTATTGAAGAGGTCTGTTTTACGGACCATTATTTAGTGCTGTTTGCTGCTCCTGCTGGGCTGTGACAATATTGCTGCTAAACACAACAAGACCCTGCGGAGCATCATGGGCAACAAGACTGTGCTCGTAAATGTCAATATTTGCAGACCTTGGGCTGGGCGATACAGCCAAATCAATTATCCAAAATAGATTGAACTGTCATTCAAGGTATACATGACATAAGTTCATGCATTTCCTGGATACCCAACTAATGACTAGTTTGGACGGTTATGAATTAGATCTTGATGAATATTCGATAAACAGTGGGATCCAAAAGTCCCAGACCACACTGAAAATCTAATTTGAAGATGAAAAAACGTTGTCGAATTTCAAAAATAAATACATAAATATTTAAAAGAATCAAATAATATTACAAAAAAAATATTAAAGCAATATCTAAGATTCTTATAAATCATGAAAAAGATTTTTAATTCACTAATCAGACATTATAACATTATTTGTGAGCACTTAATTAGGATTATTACAATCCCAGTAAAGTGCATTTCTCTGAGCACCAAATCAGCATATTAGAATGATTTATGAAAGATTGTGAATCACTTTAAGAAGTCAAATATCACCTCGTAATGGGAAGGCTAATTGTTTATAAAATTTTGGATTATTGATTAGAAGGTGCTCCTAAATTTTTGACTGTGCTCCTAAATTTTTTAAGCTAGGAGCATAAGTGCTCCTAAAAAGAAAAATAAGCATAGAGCCCTGGTTAGAACGAGGCGTTTTAGGGGGGCGTGGTTGACTCTTAACTTTTATAAAGAATATCTCTTTGGATTTGAGACTTTAGTCTTTGCAACTTTACAGATCTTCTTTATGCAACAAGAGCTTGTAACACTCCAAAGAGAAAGGAAAAATTGAAATCGCATCATACGACCCCTTTAAAAAATTCACCGTCCCCAAAGTTTTGAATGGTAGTGTTAATGATGAAGCATTCATGTAGCTCAAACCATACAGTATGTAAGTAAAAGTAAAAAAGAAAGGAAGAACTGAATACCTAAATTAATGCTATATAAGAAAGAATAAGGACATTATTGCCTAAGTTTGCAACACAGCCATTTTTTTTCATGTTTTAAATGTTTTAATTGCTAATTGTTGCAAAAAGTAGCTACTGGAAAAGCTGTATTACCGTGAACAACTGATCTATTGTCATACTACTGAAAAAAAAGGAGTCAAGTTAGCAGCATCGCTACTTTTAGATACTTACTCGCGATGCTGGTGAAAGTGAAGAACACAGGAAAACTTGCCATGTTCAGAAATGTGCCTTCAGACATTTAAGTTTCTCTTAAGTGATGAGAACAAATGCATTTTTACCAGTATTAGTACAAGCATCTGCAGCCCTGCACAGTATCACCTAACAGATAACAAGAATTTAAAACGTTTAAAACACAACAGAGTAAATAAGAGCCACTCCATTAGCTGCTGCGTGATTGGCAGGGAGACTGTGACCTCTCTATTTGGTGTTGGTACATGCTCCAAAAAAAAGCATCTACTCCACGTAGGACTGCGATAAGAGCTTTGCGTTGTAATGCATGATGGGAAGGTTATCTACACAGGGGATTGGGGTGAATAGGTAAATTCTGATGGCCAGCACTCCCCTCTCCTTATCTCTGACCTTGCCCGAGCTCGCTCTGCCTGAATTGGAGCCAGAGCTCACTGAGAGCACTTGAGAGAAGCGGTCATCAAATCCTCCAAGAAACCAGGTGAGGATCAAAGCGGCGTCACACTAATGGTAATCGAGAGGTCTTGGCGAGAGCGGTCGCAGTCGTGACACGGTGAGACACGCCACCCCGACCGGTGCGTGGCACACAGATAAAGCCAGAGCTGCGTGTTTCTTCATTTCCCATGAACAGGTGGTGTATGTGATTCAGCATGTGGTTTGAAATTGCACCCAAAAATAAAATTCGATCATCATTTACTCACCCTCATGTCATTCCAAACTCATAAGACCTTCGTTCATCTTCGGAAAACAAAGCGTGAATTTCTGAAGAATGGACCCATTTCACGGACTGTGATGATGCAAGTCCACATTTACTTGTATTTTCTTTTTCTTTTATGTACAGTTATAACATATTTTGATTAAACAGAAAACTAGTTAACACAGCTGCATGAGTGTTTCTACAACAGCTGACGGGAGTAACTGCAAATCTGACAACTTACTCTTTTCTGACAACTGTAATAAATCTCTCCAATTTTTTTTAGCTCTTTTGGAGAGTCATAGAAATGCTATTATGGATTTTTCCTTTTGCTACTGAAGCAAATGGGACAGCAAAAATTATTTATGCTTTATAATGAACGTAAATAAGGACTTGGGCTGTCAAGAACCAAAAAAGCATCATAAAAGTATCATTAATGTATTGTATATAAATTGTGTACTATATTTCAAGACTTTTGAAGTCATACAATAGCATTATGTGAGATAGAGACTTAAAGGGGTAGTTCACCAAAAAATGAAAATTACCCCATGATTTACTCACCCTCAAGCCATCCTAGCATAGCGTGTATATGACTTTCTTCTTTCAGACGAATACAATCAGAGTTATATAAAAAAAATGTCCTGACTCTTCCAAGCTAATAATGGCAGTTCAGTGTGAATGGTGAAGCGAGATTTGAAAGAATGAGATTTTGAAGGACGTCATCCGCTGGACGCCACTCTCTTGTGAACGTGATTATGACAGTTAGCGGAAGCTAGAGATTAGAGTTTCTAAAGTTTTAAATATGGATCTTTTTCTTATACAAACGCATCGATTCACTTAAGAAGGCCTTTATTAACCCCCCGGAGCTGTGTGGAGCACTTTTTATGATGGATGGATGCACTTAAATCTCGACCCCCATTCACTGCCGTTATTAAGATTGGACATTTTTTAATATAACTCTGATTGTATTTATCTGAAAGAAGAAAGTGAGTAAATCATGGGGTAATTTTCATTTTTGGGTGAACTATCCCTTTAAATGGGAATCAAAATTTGCATACTTTGTAAACAAAACCTGAAGTTAATGGCATCTAATTAAGTCATATGGTCTACTTTTATGATTCTTTATAAAGATATTTTGAGAAGATATTTCATGCTTTACAGTGGAAGTCACTATAACTGTTTGGTTACCAACATTCTTCTAAAATATCTTCTTTTGTGTTCTCCAGAAGAAAACAAGTTATACAGGTCTGAAACGACATGAGGATTTTCATTTTTGGGTGAACTATCCCTTTAAGGCTAGGACAGGAACAGTCCTTTGATTTTTTATTAGTTGGAATACAGCAACCAGGACATCTTGAAAACACAGCTTGTGTTCTACACAAATAAAGTCAGGACAAAAGGGTGAGTAAATGATGACAGAAATGTAATTTTTCTTCAACAGCGTGCTGAAAATGTTTAAGTAATACTGCAGCATGTGTGATTTGAAGACACTTTCAGCTTTCTGCTGAACATAAAAAGAGGTATTAGAAACCAAATGGATTTTAAACAGTATTATTAAATCCACACCCTAATAATACTTCCTTATATGACATACCTTTGTAGAAGAAACCTTGACATGACCTCGGTTTTACACCTTAAGCACCTCAGGCCCAGATTAAAAGTTCAAACTTCAAGCAGCACCAAAAACAGGACCAAACGAAGAAAGAAATCCTGATAGCATAATGAACCCCACTGCGACTAAGTGATTTCCCCTCCTGAAGGTAAGCATGTTCAGGTTGGGATAATCCATTAGTGCCTGTTAATGCTGTATGTTCTCCACCCTTCCCTTCAGCTCCACTCACAGGGACTGTGGATCAAGAATAGTCATGTCTGCAGAGAGGTCTGTACCTGTCGGAGGTCAATGAAGGCCAACTGCAGCGTGTCCCCCTGGAATCCTGGCACTGGCTCTGAACTGGCAAACACTGTGAAAAGAACAGGAAAATACCATTTAAAAAACAATTAGTTGAATTAATTGTTCAAACTCTTGAATAATCTTTACAAAGCATTTTTGTTACCCTGTTTTTTGTTAACATTAACCATATACCATGTTGCTTGATAAAGCCAACATACTGCTCTACTATTTTTTATTATTATTATTACTACATTTCTGAGACTAAAATTTCGAACACTAAAACATTTAAGTTACATCCCCCAAACTCAGTTCAGACAAATATATACAGCAAGTTTGTGTTGCTGTATATTTGAAACTTGACTCGCTGTTTTCCAAAACCAGATGATCAAAAATACTTACCTACCTAACCAACTAACTAACTCACTCAGTCTCTCCTGCGGCTGCTCCCATTAGTGGTCGTACAGGAATGATCCATACAGGAATTTGGCACAGGTTTTACGCAGGATGCCCTTCCTAACTAACTATCTATGGCTGTCCAAAACCAGATGATCAAAACTAACTATTTAACTAACTGATCTAGACCTACAGTTCTCCAAAATCAGAAAATCAAGACTAACTCACTCACTGCATCTATGGTTTTCTAAGACCAGATGATCATAACCAGGGGTCTCCAAACTCAGCCCTGGAGGGCCGGTGTCCTGCAGAGTTTAGCTCCAACCCTAATTAAACACACCTGAACCAAAGTAATCAACTCTTACTAGGCATACTAGAAACTTCCAGGCAGGTGTGTTAAGGCAAGGTGTAGCTAAACTCTGCAGGACACCGGTCCTCCAGAACTCACTCACTCACTCACTGTAAGGTTTTCTATAACCAGATGATAATAACTAACTAACTAACTAACTCACTCACTCACTCTATGGTTTTCTAAAACCAGATGATCATAACTAACTAACTAACTCACTCACTCACTCACTCTATGGTTCAATAAACCCGCTGATCTAACGAACCACCACTCTTTTCGCCCACCAATCAATGGTTTCTAAAACAAGATGATCATAACTAACTAACTCACTCACTCACTCACTCACTCAAGACTCTATGTTTTCTAAAACCGATGACATAACTAACTAACAACTCACTCACTCTATGGTTTTCAATAACCAGATGATCATAACTAACTCACTCACTCATTCACTCTATGGTTTTCAATAACCAGATGATCATAACTAACTCACTCACTCATTCACTCAATGGTTTTCTAAAACCAGATGACCATAACTAACTAACAAACTAACTAACTCACTCACTCACTCACTCACTCACTCACTCACTCACTCTATGGTTTCTAAAACCAGATGATCATAACTAACTCACTATCACCTCAATCTATGGTTTCAAAAACCCAGAGATCATCACCAAATCACTCACTCACTCACTCACGCACTCACTCACTCGATGGTTTTTAAAACCAGATGATCATAAATAACCTCACTACACTCTATGGTTTTCTAAAAAAGAGATCATAACTAATCTCACTCACTCACTCCTCTTGGTTTCTACAACCAGATGATCATCAACTAACTACTCACTCACTCTATGGTTTTCTTAAACAAGATGAGCCATAACTAACTCAC
Organism: Sinocyclocheilus anophthalmus; assembly: GCA_018155175.1. Lineage (NCBI taxonomy): Eukaryota > Metazoa > Chordata > Actinopteri > Cypriniformes > Cyprinidae > Sinocyclocheilus > Sinocyclocheilus anophthalmus. Next base: position 122,494 of record JADLZN010009924.1, read on the forward strand.
TCACTCACTCACTCTATGGTTTCTAAAACCAGATGATCATAACTAACTAACTCACTCACTCTATGGTTTTCTAAAACCAGATGATCATAACTAACTCACTCACTCTATGGTTTTCAATAACCAGATGATCATAACTAACTCACTCACTCTATGGTTTTCAATAACCAGATGATCATAACTAACTAACTAACTAATTCACTCTATGGTTTTCTAAAACCAGATGATCATAACTAACTCTATGGTTTCCTAAAACTAGATGATCTTAACTCACTCAATGGCTTTATAAACCCAGATGATCAAAACTATTTATCAAACAAACTCAACTAACAAACCTATCTCTCCATCCATCCATCTATCTATCTATCAGCGTGATATGAGGCGCGCCCCCCCCAAAGTTTGATCAACAAAAAAAAAAATCTGTCAGTTAAATCAGATTAGCAATCATTTTGTACAAATTTCTGACTGAGGAAAGCTGTATCAACCATAAGAATCAAGTATTCCAGAGAGCTTAATTCCAGAAGAATTGAACAATTACAGTGAACTACACTGGTTTCAAGTTCGTGCAGCCACAGCGATTTCATTAATGATAACGTGACGTGACATGTGACATGGGACCAAGTATGGTGACCCATACTTGGAATTAGTGCTCTGCATTTAACACAGCAGTGAACACACACACCGGAGCAGTGGGCAGAAATGTATGCACCCGGGGAGCAGTTGGGAGTTCGGTGCCTTCCTCAGTCGTGGTATTGAAGGTGGAAGAGAGCGCTGTACATTCACTCCCCCCACCTACAATTCCTGCCGGACCTGAGACTCGAACTCACAACCTTTGGGTTACGAGTCAGACTCTCTAACCATTGGGCCATGAATTCCCCACGACCTAACAGACCTACCATGAGCCCTAGGATTAAGCAACAGTCAGTCAGTCAGTATGTGTTCATGTGCACTTATAATGGATATACAGTATAGTCGAGCTGCAGTCTTCAAGTACACAAGATGCAAAATTAAATATTTTAAGGAATAAATTCATGTTGCACCATGAATTTGCGCACTGTCCTTCAGCTCAAGTGCACCAAGGCCACTTGTGGTCCCATTAATGTGCATGTATGCTGGATGAGGCCAAACTACAGAAACTGGACTGGTAAGATTTCAGTTGGAGTAAGTGTCTTAAACATTTTTAAAAGACAGATTACCGTTTTAGTCTGAATGAAAGTGCATGCATGACCTTGATCACATCCCAAACGCATGTGACTTCACTTCCCGGTTAACTATCCACTGACCCACTATAAATTACAAGCAAAATTCAGACAAATCAGACTGTGAACTCACAACATAAGTATTCCTATGGGTGCATCTTAACTGTCTGTGTTTTGACTAGCGTAAGATGAACTGCCACTAATGGGACGAACACCATTCAGACCTTAGAGAAGGGCCAGACATTCCCTGGCGTACCTGTGCGGTTGGACCCTCACAAACTCTAGACATCTGTAACCTGAGGCCACAGATACGAGCATGCACACACACAGACTTTTCACTTCTGCTGACAGTGATGTAGCATGACTGAAACCTTAAATGGCTGAGGAGCAGAAGATGCGATGCTAGAACCAAAGAGCTGTCCACATCTTAACATTATTGATGAAGACTGTGCTCTGACATCTCAATTGTGCCATTCAGAATCAAAGGGGCTTATGGGCTTCCCCAGGGAGATATCAGAGATGAAACCTCAATGAGATCAGGTTCTACATTTCACAAAAACATAGAGAATAACACCACACAATACTTATGAGCGCCTGCTATAATTATAGCATACTATTTTTTTAAATTACCAATAAGCCTGTCGGTTGTGATAACCAGCTGTACACCTTTGGTGTACTCAGAAAAACTGAAGTATTGAAAACGATCAGAGATAGAAATGGCCCCAAAAATGTAAATATTTGGAGCCAGAGCATCCACCTGAATTCACTTTACACTACTGTTCAAACATTTGGGGTTGGTAAGATTTTTTAATGTTTTAAAAAAAAAGTCTCTTATGCTTAACAAGGCTTCATTTATTTCATTAAAAATACAGTAAAAGCAGAAATATTGTGAAATATTATTACAATTTGAAATAACCATCTTCTATTTCAATATATTTTAAAATGTAATTTATTCCTGTGATGTCAAAGCTGAATTTTTAGCAGCCATTACTCCAGTCTACAGTGTCCCATAATCTTTACTGTCAATTGTTTTAAATTTAATTTAACGCATCCTTGCTGAATTAAAGGATTCAATTTTTTCAGAAAACATCTCCTTTTGTGTTCCACACACAACAGTTTTGTCATATGGCTTTGAAACAGCATTTTCATTTTTGGTAGAACTATAAACTATATCCTTATACGGGTGGGTAATGCATGCAAATGCAGCACATGTAAGATGAACGAATGTTCAAATGGATAAGCGATTAATGTTGCTCTAAACTGTTTCAGATCAGCTCATATCAGAGCAGGTGTGGATTTCCAAGAGCAGGTGGAGTGCGGGTAATCAGGAACGTTCCTTGAAAGAGTGTAACTCAGATAACTGCTTCTGAGAACACCTGATAATATCAATAATACCTGCTGCATGAATGCATCTACCGTCATGCTGCGCTTCACAGAGCATAATCCTGACATGCCCATCTATTAGTGCATTAGTCATATTCCGCTTTGAAATGGTTTATGGTAATGCTCAAACTTTCAGAATGGACATATTTTCTAAAAGGTCTAGTAACTTCATAATATGTCTTTGTGGTTATTTGTATGTCTCTGGCTGCTAGAGGATTCACAGAGTAAGAATTTCATTGTACAGTGTAACTGTGTTTCCTGTACATATGACAATAAACTCTTAATGATTTACAACAGATAAGATGCATTCAATAAATGATGACTATTATTTTATACTTCACTTACAAAGCTACTGTATGGCTTCAGAAAACTTAAAATACAGTATATGGACCACTGTTATAGTTTACAGGGTCTACACACAGTAAAAATGATCATAATTTTAATGGTGAAGACTGTAGAAATGCTACTGTAAAAGCCTGTTTGGTTAAAGGTTCTTTTAGTCTACACGCTGAAAAATGTAAATAAATCTAATGGGATACTTCATGTAATTTTACAGTACAATACTTTAGTTTTTGGAAGAGAAAAGGAACAAATCATCTTATAATTTACAGTGAAAAAACGTAAATTGACATTGCCAGAAATCCCTGTGGGATACTTCACATTTGATGGTTTTTATGTTACATCTTACGATATCAAATTAATGTTTACTGCATGTGTCATGTGTGTTAACATGATGGTGTTTTGTATTTGTGTGTATGACACAGTGTGCATATTAATATTTACTTCAGCTTGCTGATGAGCTTTGGCTTTCTCTTTGCCTCCTGTGTTTTAAAAAAAAAAGTTTTTCAGTGTATTATAAAGGTACAAAACAGGTTTTAGTATTTAAGTGGGTTGGTATATTAACATTATATCAGGTAATGAAATATATGTATTATTTACTTCATAATTTAAGGTTAATCCCTAAAACCTGAAATGTTGCTACTGTATCTTTTATGGTAAAGTTTTGGCAACCACAGCTGCCTTTATTTTTATCGCAAATCTCTTTTTCTAACAATGTAAAAACGACAAGAGGGTGATCATTAATGACAGAAGCTTCATTACTGGGTGGACTATTGAAATGAACAAGGAGGTGGCATTGTAAATATGCAATTGTTAAATTATCGAAGACGCACTACTCACGTTCACACTGCATAACGTCCAGGTTAAACTGCTGAATGGCTCCCATGCTGATCTGTTTGAGCTCAGTATCCAGCAGCATCTGCATCAGTGACGTGGCCAGGTGTTTGCAGGAAGACATACACGCTGTCTGCGCCACCTTACCCTGAGGAACGGCACACAAACACACCAACAAACCGTTACTACAGGTGTCCTCAGCCACACACGGCATCAGAGGTTTTCTATCTCAATATCTTAATGAATTCATAGCACCAAAGTTAGTATCAGGGTCTGTGCCACTCTATGAACATAAAGCAATGGCTAGATTAGAATAGCAGTTTCACCCTAAAATGTTGCTCCAAGCCCATATGAATTTTTTCTTATGTATTATTCTTATAAAAAATTAGCTAAAAAAACAACAACTAATGAATCAATGTGTATTGTCTGCATAATGCCTGATTTCTCCAGTAACTCAGATTAGATTTTAAATAAGAACATTATTTTACTGAATATGCACTTTGTAAATATTTCAGACAATATAAATCATAGACAATATAATTGTTCAATTGTAAAAACATGAAATATAATTTTATACGATTTTAAAGGCATAGTATATAATCAGTGTCAATGATTACATAATGATTCTGTGACACCGTGACAATGTGCAAGCTATTGTGTCTGTATTTTCAGCAAAGCAGAATTATGAGTATTTCTATGCTGGTGTCACCACTGCTTTGTACATGTGAAACCAGAACCATAGTAATTCAGTAATTACGCATAAAAGTATTAACAGCTTATTGTAATCTTACTGTAACCAACACCAACACTAATTACAAAAGTACATCATGATCATTGGTGTGTTTTCATTGCAAAACAGCATAAAAATGTAAATATCGCAGCAAATTTTGAGAAAAGACACAACAAATTCGGTCATTTTAGGCTGCACAAATCTGGAAGAGAGAAAAAAAAAGCAAAATCCAGGTGGGACTGATATATATATATACAGTGGGTACGGAAAATATTCAGACCCCCTTAAATTTTTCACTCTTTGTTATAGTTGCGCCATTTACCCTAAAAGCATGTAGTACAAATGTTTTTTTCCTCATGTCCACACAGCCACGACCTTATCTACAGAAAAACACAGAATAATGTTGACAATCATGATGCAGATTTATTAAAAAAGAAAAATTTTAATATCACATGGTCCTAAGTATTCAGCCCCTTTGCTGTGACACTCATATATTTTTCTCAGGTGCTGTCCATTTCTTCTGATATTCCTTGAGATGGTTCTACACCTTCATTGAGTCCAGCTGTGTTTGATTATACTGATTGGACTTGATTAGGAAAGGCACACACCTGTCTATATAAGACCTTACAGCTTACAGTGCATGTCAGTGCAAATGAGAATCATGAGGTCAAAGAGAACTGCCTGAAGAGCTCAGAGACAGAATTGTTGGCAAGGCACAGATCTGGCCAAGGTACAAAAAAATTTCTGCTGCACTTAAGGTTCCTAAGAGCACAGTGGCCTCCATAATCCTTAAATGGAAGACGTTTGGGACGACCAGAACCCTTCCTAGAGCTGGCCGTCCGTCCAAACTGAGCTAACGGGGGAGAAGAGCCTTGGTGAGAGAGGTAAAGAACACCACAAAGATCACTGTGGCTGAGCTCCAGAAATGCAGTCGGGAGATGAGAGAAAGTTGTAGAAACTCAACCATCACTGGCTTTAATGGCAGAGTGCCCGACCAGGAACCTGCTCCGTGTGTGCAAGCCCACTGTTCAAATCCCGTATGTGGTGCGGTTTTGCGTAAAAAACACCTGATGATGGACTCCAAGATGGTAGAAATAATGATGCGTCGTGGTCTGATGAACCAAGATAGAACTTTTGGCCTATTCTCAGCGGTATTGTGGAGAAGGAAACCAAGCACTGCTCATCACCTGTCCATTAGAGTCCCAACAGTGAAGCATGGTGGTGTCAGCATGATGCTGTGGGGGTGTTTTTCAGGTGCAGGGACAGGGCGACTGGTTGCAATTGAGGGAAAGATTAATGCGGCCAAGTACAGGGATATCCTTGATGAAAACCTTCTCCAGAGTGCTCAGTACCTCAGACTGGGCCGTAGGTTTACCTTCCAACAAGGCAATGACCCTAAGCACACAGTTAAAATAATGAAGGAGTGGCTTCACATCAACTCTGTGACTGTTCTTGAATGGCACAGACAGAGCCCTGACTTAAACCCAATAGAGCATCTCTGGAGAGACCTAAAAATGGGTGTCCACCAACGTTTACCATCCAACCTGGCAGAACTGGAGAGGATCTGCAAGGAGGAATGGCAGAGGATCCCCAAATCCAGGTGTGAAAAACTTGTTGCATCTTTCCCAAAAAGACTCATGGCTGTATTAGGTCAAAAGGGTGCTTCTACTAAATACTGATCAAAGTGTCTGAATACTTAGGACCATGTTATATTTCATTTTTTCTTTTTTAATAAATCTGCAAAAATGTCAACAATTTCTGTGTTTTTCTGTCAATATGGTGTTCTGTGTGTACATTAATGAGGGAAAAATTTTTTTTAAATTATTTTAGCAAATGGCTGCAATATAACAAAGAGTGAAAAATGTAAGGGGGTCTGAATACTTTCCGTACCCACTGTATATATATATAAATATACACACACAGAAAAACATTTGGTGTAGAATTTACTTTAAAAAAAATTCACTAAAAATTGCAAGTAAATTTCACTAAAGATTACAAAGAAACGGCAAGGAACACACTGAATGAAACATGAAAGATTGATGTAGAAATACTGAAATAGTAAATAAAAACACTACAATAATCTTTTTTTTTTTTTTTCACCGAAATGGGTTATTTATTGTTAAAATATTTGTTTCACATGTAGCAGTGGACAAGACATCACTTCCATATATTTAAAGTGAATGTGAATGGGTCTAAAAAACTAAACTAAACTAAAAAAGGGAATATAAGTGGTCCATATGATTCATACTCTATATTTTAAGTCTTCTGATCTCCTGGACTGTCTTATATCATAATTTAGCTTTGTATGATGAACAGACTGAAATTCTAGTTGTCATTCTTGATACTTCTGTTGCGTTTTGTGTCATTTTAGAACTTGGCAGCTCCAGTCACCATTCACATTCAATGAATTTATAAAAGATCAGCCTGGCTATTCTTTAAAAAAGTCCTCTTTTTTTGTTCCACCGAGGACAGAAAAACATATGGGTTTGGAGCAACATGAGGGTGAGTAAATAATGACAGAATGTATGAAAGTAATAAGCACAGAGATCATTTTGGAAGCGTATGTTGATTCACTTCCAAATATGTAACCATAATTTATAAAACCATACTTAACACCTAAAATCTAAATCAGTGGAAGTAATGACGCAAAATGAAGATGACAAAGGTTTACAGCTCTTGAAAATCCACCATCTGATGGATTTCAATTCAGACACAAACACACGGTAACATCTAGTCTCACATCTACAGCAGACGTTCATGCAAGCCGACACGCTCATAAGGAGCAGGGTTGTAAAGAGGAAAAAGGTAAAAGACCAGTTAAACCTGGCAATACCAGATGCCAAACACTCAAAACTCATGCAACAGCTGCTCCACCAGTACATGCTGACAACTAGCAAAGAAATGAATAAACAATTACATTTGATTATTCTATCCAAAGCAAAAAACAAAAAGCAAACAAAGCTCTTCGCAAAAGAACACCCCTGTCATTATCATGTTATCAGTGTTGATATCCATTAGACACATCACAGTTTGCTATAAACAAGATATATACACGTTTCACTTATTTCATCTGTAAGCAACATAAAACACTCCAGCACCACACTGAACAACCAATCCTGTTTAACAAGCATATGCATAATTAAAAAACACAAAGCCAATAAGTTCAGAATGCATGGACATTTTATTTCTAGAAATAACCAAATATTTGGAAAATCAGGACTATAAAAGCAGCCCCCTAAAAATTCATCACATTTAAAAATCTTTGAGATGCTCTCCGAGACCAACATTTTTTAAAATTTCGATTCCACTCTTAAAAAGATGCTTATATATAAATTTAACTACTTTGCACAAACACACACACAAACAAAAATAATTGAAATGTTGCACCACAAAAATAAGCCTAACCAGGCAAGAGGCCAGGTTATTATATTTTAATAATAAAAAAAAAGTTACTTGAATATAATGATTATTAATGGGAATAAAAATCAGCTAAATATATATTTACAAAATATTTTTATATATTTTCATCCATCTAGCTTCCAAGGCAACGTTTCGCGTTTCAATTAATTGTAATTTGATTACTAAATTACTCAAACACTTTAACTTATAAAAATATAAAGATTTCAAAACTATTAGATATCAACATAACAGTTCTCCTGTCTACTAAATAAACACGATGTGAAGTGGACTATTGGACGCAATGAGTTTGACTGAGGAGTGTGACACATCAACAACACCAGAAATACAAACCAAACCCGGAAAATAGCGATTAATAATAATGGCTGCCCTTTTGTCTCATCCCCATTATGTTTAGAAAAATGTGCAGGTTTCAATTAAAACAGGAGTCTGAATGGGTTACGTTCGAAAGCCCTTTTTTTGGAGGCTCACGTCTCTTTCAACCATACAATTTTTTAAGGCCTGTTGTCTACTAAGTCAGCTATATAAAAGAAACTGGTGTGAGTGAGTTCTAGCTGGCGCTAACATACCAGATTAATGGTAACTCTGAGTATACTTTACATACAATGACATATTGCGTATGCGATGTATCGCAACTAGGTAGAGGTTAGAAAGAAATTCATTATGGCAGCATGTATACCAAGCGCATCTGATTGAGAGACACTCCTATTGAGACTATTTTAATAGATAGATCACCCAAATTAAAATGAACAACTGTGAAAGATCTGAATAAAGTCGTCAGTCACACATACAGGTTTGGAATGACAATGAGGTGACAGATTTTATTTTGGGTGAATGTCCGTTGGTAAATTGCTTGTGCCTTATGTGCTGGGGGGGAATCTCATAAGGTTGGCTCGCGTGGGTTCTGGTCGTACGTGACTCAGGGGCTGGCATGCTCAATCGATCTGGTTTCGAGATTCTGCATTGTATGTCTTGTTGAAAGGGAAGCAAAACAAGTGACTGGCATCAATCCAGCGAGCTGACATGATACTGTCAGTTTTAATGGTCTTTTTGGTCAATATTTTTTTTGCTTATAACTAAACGTATAATTTTCTCCTTCACTCGCCTCTAGGTTCGCAGAGAGTCTACTTACCAGACTTGCAGCATGATCAGTTGTTGTTATTCTTGAGGGGAAAAACACCAAGAAAATATAAACACATAGACGGGAAAGAAAGTATAAGGACGCCATAATAAATGGACAGACAAACACTAAAATCAGAAAACCAACATTCCTGTCAGAAAATAAATCGAATAAACGATCAACTTACAGAAAGATGTTATCATTGTTTAGAAACCAAAAGCATACCCAACTTAAACGGGAAGGTTAAGTAATTTGTTTAAGAGGACAGGGCAGCTGAAGAGAAACGCACCCCTCATCCTGTAGCGATCTCAAGTGATGGATGGGTTGGGAGTTGATTATGTACAGGAATAGACAGAGATTTGATTGGTTTTTGGGAACGGACGTTCTTATGTTTGTGTAATGACACCTATAACACCAAACACAACATTCCTGTGCACTTACATATTGATTTACACCTAACAGTGGAAAGTCAAAAGAGGGGCATAATCTAGAAAATGTATTATTCTGAAGGGCTCCTAGAACTTCCGCCAAGGTGTGACCAACTAAACACCTATAAATGCAACACTGATTGACGCCACATATGCAATAACACACATTACATGAACCCACGGGTGAAGAACGATCACAAAATCATGGCGAGACTGTGTATGAATAGGATGGTGTGGATCTTACCGGAAGGTGCGTGAAGACCTGGAAGGTGCTACGCAGGAAGTTAATGAGGTCCATGAGGTAGCCGCTGGCCCTGCCGTCCGACTCTGCCATGCCCCATTCATAATCAGCCAGCTGAATGAATTCATCAATCTTCTGGTTGAGTTTTGTGTATATTTCTCCTTCAGCTGCGTGTCTGGCGTCCTAAAAATAGCAAACCATGCATTCAAAGTTTTCCAGAAGTGTACAAACTCTGGTACAACCAACATGATTCCTGGGATGTATTGAAACAATAAATGTTGCATCCAATAAATGTCTGCTTTTTTGTTTAAGTTCTCATGCAAATTAAATTAAAAAATTAAAAGTAACATTTCCCTATCAAATGCAATTCCAAGTTGTAAAACAACAACATATGGAAAATGCCTTCCTTCAGAAGTGTACAAACACTGGTACAACCAACAGCCAATTGAATCCTGGGATGCATTTAAACAGCACTGAAACTAATTTTGCAACCAATGCATGTCTGTTATTTTTATTTTTCACACTACAATCAAAAATATTCACATGCATATCAAATGACAAGCATTTTTGGCATATTACATGGTAAGACTTTCCTATCAAATGCAAATCAAGATTCAAAATGTGGAAAATTCCTGGTTGCACTGGCAATCAATTTCCAATTGAAGCAATAAATGTTGCAACCACTAAATATTCATGCAACAATCAAACATAATTTGCATGGACATCAGACGGGTAAAAATTTTGCGGATCTCAAATGGTAATAATTATCTATCAAACGCAATTCCAAGATCCAAGAACAACAAAATGCGAAAAAGGGCGGGGGTTAATACTTATGCAATGCATCGTATTTAAACTTGAGCAATGCAACCATGCTTCTGAGTGTTTAATGACTGAAAAAGAGGTCACCCGATAACATCTCTGTCATCTATGCTAACATTTCATGCTACAGTTAAAAATATTTTTTATGCATATCAAATGGTAAACGTGGTGGATCTTAAATGGTTAAAAAAAATCCTTATCAAATGCAATTTCACATTGTAAAACAACAAAATGTGGAAAGAGGTGGGGGTGAATGCATTGTAATCAAACTTGAGCAATGCTAACATGCTGCTGCATGTTTAATGACTCAGAAAGAGGCTACCCGATAATACCTCTGTTTAGATACATTTAACAAAGTGGCATCAAAACGAGCTCTGTATGGAGTTGGTGAAGCCTGAGGCGGCTCCTGTCCTGTGCTGTCGATGACAGCTTTACTCTGAGGGAACCACTCAAGTCGGCTGATCTCTGATCATAGTGTGCCCACGGCGGTTGTACAGCCGAGTGAAATGTGTATGTAAGAACATGTCTGAATGACTTTTACCTTGAAGGTGGAAAGCCCGTAGAGTCTTGTGGTATGAACTGTTTCCGGGGACACATTGGTGATGTTGGTGATAAAATCCTCCAGGTATTTACACGCATGCTCTAAATGGGTGGTGTTGATAATAATTTGAACTAGCTGAAAAACATAACAGAAACAGATTTTGGAACTGAGCTTCGCAGACAGAATGAGGTGGTTCGTCACATTAACGTTACCTCCGTTAATCCTATGTGTGGCTTTTTGATGAGATTTTGTAAGCAGCTGCTCAGCGTCCTCGTCAGCAGCAGGTTGGTGGATTTACGGAGCATGTCGTCAATCTCAGTTGAGCTGAAATATAAATTAAACAAGAAATATGCTTATATTTTTAATTATGTCTCATACAAAAAATAGGAGTGCATCTCAAAAAAGTACAATATTCTTTCTCAATAAAATACTACGGCATTTGTTTCAGATTATATATTTTATATTATATACAAGTAACACAGTCGACAGGACAAATTGTTAACTATTGCACAGATAGCTCATGCACATACATACTCAAATTTCCTCTGATACATAGAAGATTAAATGATCATAAAAAATGCTTTGTCTGGACAACCACATTATTTTCTTGACCAGGTCAACCTTAATTCTGATTATTTATTTAAAAAATATTGCACACCATAACAGTGAACTCAACATAACCGACGGTCAATTATTATACTCCTTGACTCCTGACAAGAAAAGAACACTTTTTAAAGAACATTTAAACTGAATTTCAAAAACACTTGTTTTTTCTGGAGTATTTAGACTTTTAAAAAAAATTCAATATAGATAATGTTCACTGTAGCTTTTTTTTTACAATTTAATTTTCATTTCACGGGATGTCATTTAGGGGACATCATGGCTATTTCAAGAATGAAACACAGGATGCACAAAGTATTTGTGTAAGATTATAATATGCTTTCCCTTGGATAAATTATGATTTTTATAAAGCTGATTTTTGGGGGAAATTTATTATCAATAGACATGACATTTACCTTTTAAATTATAGAATGACTATACTTATTTCAATTTATTACAGATATGTGGAATACATGATTCTGATTGGTCAGTTGCATTCTTCTGCTGAACAATGTTGTATATAATGACAAAAAAATTGTACCAGGTCACCTATTTCCTATGCTATGCTAGTTTTTAAGTCATAAGTCATTTTAATTCAGAACAATATTTAATGTGCCGGACATATTTACTCGTCCATCTATCTTATTTCCTTGCCAAGAAAGACTGAACAATGACATTATGTGAGCAAGAGAGAAAAAAGTGGCAGTTATTGTGCTATTTGCCAGAAAAATTAGCTTGTTAGTGGAAAGCTACATTGTTTTGAAAACAACTGAGCCACTAAGATGTAACAAATGTACTTTGCACTTTTGTACATTATGGATGCCCCCAAAATGATCTTTCTTTTCCGGAAAGCAAAATAATTTTGCATTGGACAACATTGGACCCCTTTGGTCCTTTTCATTGTATGGACAAAAACACTTGGTGAGTAAATGATAACAGAATTTCCATTTTTTGGTTGTATATTCTTTAAACCAAGCTAGCATGCTTGCTGTCTGCACTCATTAGTACTCTAAGCCTGGGTCCACAGCTAGCCCTACGCCTGCCAATGCACGCTTTGTAAGTCTGTCGTGTTTACAGGACACTGCTGGTTGGTGTTGATTTTGCGGTTGGGGACGGTGTGTCTCAGTGTGAGTGTTGATTAGGAGAGAGGATCAGGCTGGGCAACTCTCCATGAAGAGGTGCAGAGGTCGCGCATTATCGACTTGCTTAAATAGACAAAGAACCATTAGAGAGGAGGTGTGAAATTCTGTCAGTCGTTTGCATTGATATAGCGGAGAGGACAAGAAGAGGGGAAAATACTATGTTATATCATAAGTGCTCTGTGAACAGCTCATGTTGTCTGCCTCACACTCTTTTATAGCTGCTCAAGCTAAAAGCGTTTGCTGGTAGTCTGTGGGGAAATGTCTGGCGAGCGCTGTGCTGAGCCACGGCACCGCTATCGGTGGAAAACTGACAATGATATATCGTGGCGATATGCATTTCTCTTCACTGGCCAATATATATCAGCTCCCCACTCCATTCAATTTAAACGAAGAACATGCTGACAATTAAATTTAGTTTACTATATTTGTCTAATAAACACGTTACAGTTGCCTTTGTGAATCATGGTTGTTTCACATTAATGAATCACATTTAGAATAAATACAACTTAATTCGTGCAGAACGATTCTGACACCATACAGGCAATAATTATGTCAATTAGATTGGCCAAAAAGAATACCCATCAGCGTATTAGACTGATTTCTGAAAATGAAGTCTTAACTACAATTTATTTTTGAAAATTAATCAACTAGGGGGGAAAGTGGATACGATAAAACTCATCACTATCAATTCAAAAACGTATTACACCTTTTGCAATGTATATTTATTTTTCATAATTTCTGCAAAATTTGAATTCAATTGAATCAATATGAAAAATTGATTTGATATTTGATATCACTCTATTCAATTTATAGATAATAACACCGGTTGCAACAACGTTTCTATTTATTTGACATAACATTTACTAAATCAGAAACGATTTCAAAATGTGTTTCAATTAGGGCTGGACGATTTTGGAAAATAATCTAATTGTGATTTTTTTTAACCAATATTGCGATTGCGATTTAATATGCAATTATTTTTTAAAGCTCTTTATGTTCTGTATAATTCAACAAAGACATCGCTATAAATCATTGTACGCTATGACCAAGCACCACTATTATAGATAGATTAACTAAAGTTTCTTTTGCTGGTAGGCCAGCCTATATGTTACGATGAAATTAGGTGGTGCATGAATTGATATGAATGACATTTAACAACTACTATCACAGTAGTATATTGACTGATTTGCTGAACTTCCAACCTTGTAAGCATGTAATAAATATGTTTAAATAAGCCTGGTGTAAACATTAATATGAAAGTCAGTAACAAATCACACAAACTAAAGTAGAATGCAGAAATATAAAAACAATCTGTTGCTTTACAAAATCACTACTGTTCCGTAGTACACTCTCCACATACGGTTCGGCACGCGCTAGGACCGCGATTCTACTTAAATCTGACAACGCATCTGTAATATGGTTTGCTATAAATAACAAGAAAAACAAACAGGGTTCGGCTAATATGTGTTTATGTTGATGGATGTGCATTCTGGCTTCCAAAACATTACAACAACAACGATGAAATTTTGTGGACAAACCATTCACTCTTGTTCAGTGCGACTGCCGTATGCTGGAATATGAGCTTTTATTCCGTCATCACCCGGGTGCTGATAGTGCGCGTGCACAGGTGAGACCTGAACAGCACACATTGCTATCTGTGTTTAAACTAAACTCATTAAGCCTTGCCAGTTTAAACATTCAAGAGCCAGAAGACGCAGCTCGCGCGAACAAGCAGCAAAGTGAGAAGATTGGTGGCGTGCGCTCATCCGAAGCTAACCTGCAAACCCACGCCCTCAGAACGCGTGCAAAGATTAAGGCTTTTCTGACGTATTATGTTCTAAAATGGACAAATTCCAACAAAATGCAAAATCTTGGTAATATCCTATAGCAGACATAGCCGACTGAACGTACTGTATCAGTGCATTCTTTTAAAGTGACAGCACTTTCTTAATATCAAACAGCAACAACAAAGAAATCATTCACTGCTCTTGATTGAATAGCTTTTTTAACTTTAATAAAGAGTAATCTTTAATTTATACAGTCAAATATGCATTGCTGTTTTACATTTCATTACTTTATTCAATTTCTGTACCGGAAAATTAATGTTAGACCTACCTAAAAAAACAGAAAAAACCGAAAAAAAAAAGTGAGTTGTATTTTATTTGTATCTTACTCTAGTTGTATTTATTTGTGCTGTTGCTTGTAGTTAGATAGATTATTCTTATTTTCTTTATTTTTATTTGACAGTATAGTTTTTGCCTAAACATAGCACATACCGAAACCGTGACTCTAAAACCGTGATACAAACCGAACTGTAAGTTGAACCGTTCCACCCCTAGTGTGTACAGTAAATCCTATTTTCTCAAAATTTTTTATATACAGTATACACTGAATATGGCACATTGTATACTTTAGAGCAGCGGTGGCGAACTCCGGTCCTGAAGAGCCACAGCCCTGCAGAGTTTCCAGCTCTAACCCTGATTAAAACGCACGCTTCCTGTGCTTCCTAAAACCGATTCAGCTTGATTAGCTGGTTCAGGTGTGTGTGTGATTAGGGTTGGAGCTGAACTTTGCAGGGCTGCGGCTTTCCAGGACCGACGTTCGCCACCCCTGCTTTAGAGGATCTAAAAGTTGGATTCAATAAGTTTGCAGGATATGTGGCATTAAATATTTCTGAGATATAACATATAATGTATATTTGCTGAATGCCGACAGCATATGTGACCCTGGACCACAAAACAAGTCATAAGGGTAATTTTTTTTCATGAAATTGATACATGATTTAAGTGATTTATACATCACCTGAAAGCTGAATAAATAAGCTTTCCTTGTAAGCTTTGATGTATGGTTTGTTAGGACAATATTTTGCCGAGATACAACTATTTGAAAATATGGAATCTCAGGACGGCAAAAAAAAATCTAAATATTTAGAAAATTGCCTTTAAAGTTGTCCAATTTAAGTTCTTAGCAATGCATATTACTATCAAAAATAAAGTTTTGATATATTTACAGTAGGAAATTACTAATTATCTTCATGGAACATGATCTTTACTAATATCCTAATGATTTTTGGCATAAAGAAAAATCAATAATTTTGACCCATACAATGTATTTTTGCCTATTGCTACAAATATAACCCCAGCGACTTAAAGGGATCATATGATGCTGCTAAAAAAAACATTATTTTGTGTAATGAAATATGTTTATGCGGTTTAAAGTTAAAAAAAAAACACATTATTTTCCACATACTGTACATTATTGTTTTTCCTCTATGCCCCGCCTTTCTGAAACGCGTCGATTTTTACAAAGCTCATCGTTCTGAAAAGCGAGGTTTGCTGTGATTGGTCAGCTATCCAGTGCGGTGTGATTGGCCGAATACCATAAGCGTGTGACGGAAATGTTATGCCCACACCATATTGTGATGATGCCCTGTCCGGCCAGAGGCGCGAGACAAAAACATTAAAACCCATTTTAAACGAGGCATTTGTTGCATCCAGTATGGACATAATTACTGATTATAATGACTTATTCTGTCTTTTTATGCGTTGCTTTGCATCGTGCCGTGTAAACATAAAATCATGTCTGTATTTGTGATTGGAGAAATGACAAACAACAAGTGCTACTCTACTGCCAAAACTCGCTTTTGAATCATCAGTGGCAACGAAAAACACAGCGGCCTAGCGTGAGGGGAAGCCCCGGCTTAGCGTTCGCTGAGGCCGGGATGGAGTGAGCTGAGGCGGGCTGGATTCCGCTTTGTCCACGGTGAAAGTTGATATATTCCCTCATCAACCAGCACAGATAAGCTCTAGGCATGACGAAGCGGATATATCGTCCTCTTTTGGAAGACCAAACAAAAGTAGTTTCGCTTTCACAACGAAGCACACAGTGTTTTTATGACATGGCTGCAGCGTCAACAATACTACAGCGAGAATAAAAGTTACTCCTCCTTTCTTTGCGTAAACATTTGGGCGGCGTTATGCAAATCTTCCCACACAGTGACGTAGACATGTGGGGGCGTGTTAGAACGAGCCGTTTTAGGTAGGTGTGGCTGACACTTAACTTCTATAAAGAATATCTCTTAGTCTCTTTGGGTTTAGAGACTTTAGTCTTATGCAACTTCTACAGATCTCTTTATTCCTCCAAGAGCTGTAACCTCCAAGAGAGAAGGAAAATGAAATCGCATCATATTCCCCTTCTCACACTGGTTTTTGTGCTGCAGGGTCACATATGAGAAAGTATTATTGTGCTTGCCTTTTTATTATATAAAGGTAAACTCAATAATACTTTTTCATGTACCATTTATTTTCTTTGTTTAACAGTTCTGTCTAATCATTTATAAGACAGTTAAAAAGTTAAAGACATTACGCTAAATATGGAGAATGGGAGCTCAGGCACTGACATTCTTCTCAGCATTGCCAAAATAAAAAAAAAACAAGTCTTAATTTCGACACATAGAGCAAACTGAAAAAAAGGATCAGCCAATGCAATCATTAAAAACACACACACACACACACACTCTCACACACATATTGGCTGATATACATCAACATCAGCGATACACTGCTCAACCACTAATCTCTACTGCTGACCAACAGTGGCTACTCGCCTCGGAGGGACCGTGGGAGGTAAAATCCTCCGGCTATGTGCACTTCTAACCCTCTGGGAAAGAATTTGGGGTGCCAGTGGCAAGCACAACACAGACCCCTCACAACGACCAGCCGAATGCCACAGAGCTTAAAGAGAACAAATATTGGCAGAAGAGATGGCTGGAGGTGGAGGGGAGGGTGGTTGTTTTTTAACACAGTCCAGACCCGTAAATGAGTGCTTCCCATGGAGAAGGTCATGTCACGATAACAGCTCCACAAGCCCACACTGACAAGAGATGAGTGACAAATTCGGTTTCTAGATCTCTTCTATTTGGTTGCTTTGCTAACAAGAGTGATTCTGCATCCAACTCTGATTTCCGATTAATATTTGCATTTTGTTCTGAACAAGAATAAGCACACTGGATAGATGAGATTGAAAATTGCAGAATGTGTGCTTATGTAGATTCATGTGTGCTGGGGATTGTGTTCACCTGCGATGGAGTGACTCTGAGAACTTCAAGCTGGCGTAAATAAACTCCTTCACTTGAGAGTAGATTTGAGGCACTGACTGGGACATGGGCAGCTTCTTTGGAAATTGTTGCTGTTTAATAAACAAGAAAGACAATAATTCATGTGCAGTCAATAGGAAGAGACATTCACAACCCATTTTCCGAGAAATACTTACACATGCTTTTGTGAATCATGTCGTTCACTTGTGAATCACACTGGTATATATATATATAGGACCCTATGAAATCAGTTTGATTTTTTTCCAAATCCCTTTTTGTTTTTTTTTTTTTGTTTTTTTTTTTTGTGTTTTTTGTTTTCCATTAGTTTTTTCTGGAGTTCCATTTTTTGTGTTGTTTAATTTTTGTGCTGTTTGTAATTTTGCTTGTGAGCTCAGCTTGTTTAATGAGTTAAATGTACATTTGATAAAAAGTATCCATCAAGAATGCTAGATTAAATTAAATCTCGAAACTTAGTACCAATTTAGTCGATCACTTTATTAAAGTTTAGATAATACAAAATGCCATGTTTCGGGCACTCATGAAAGTGTAATCATTTGTCCACCTGCTTTTTTAAAAAAAATTTGTTACAAATCGTGTATTATTATATGCATGTCCTATTATTGAATGCATAAAACAATTAGTCTTATTTACAGTTTTATTGTTAACATCGCCTATAGAAATGGGTTTCCCATTTCTCCACCCATCTAATTCTGTGTCTTTTTGTATTACATTTTTCTTGGTTATCAAATGAGGCATAAAACATGAATTCAATTCTCATTTAACCAAATAAAAATAACAACTTTATTTTTTGGCAAACAAAGGGGATTATGACTACCATTTAAAACATGAAAGAAACTATTGTGTATTATTCACTTAAAACATCAAGTATTAATACTCTTTAGTAGTATTGTATAAATTTACGTACTTCTACTGAAAAACGTATATATTCCAGCCAATAATTTCTTCAGTATTAAAACCAAACTTTATTCTTGAACGTGTCTTCCGTGAATACCTTTAAGTTTCTGTGTGCATATGATATGACGATAATTTAAAAAAAAAATTACATTTAAAGTTACCTTTTTCTGATAGAACAGGTCTATTCCTTGTTCTTTTATTAAAAAAATTAAATAGCCTTATGTTATTTATTTTATTTACACGACGGCATGTCATTTCAATCTCTACGTTATGGTCGCGCTCTCTGATAATCCATCACCTCCTCATATATCGCGCACAAGAGTTCAGGCCCCGACAACACCACACACGCCCACACACACACTCAGCACCCACACACACAAGTGTCACCTCCCACTAGTAATTTGTAAATTTACGTCCGCAAAACGACTATTTAAATATTATTCTGTTGTGTCTATGTGCTTACTGAATTGGCACAGTAAGCCGTTGTTGGTTTACTACTCTTCTTGAAGCTGCGTGATGCTTGTGGTTACGAGCGTCTGTCGTCTCATTACATGAGGACATAAATACATGAACAATCACCAGAACTGCTGACTCTCTCTGAGAGTCACTTCATGACCATTTCACCGTTCATTTGAGTAAAACTAGCGTATATCATATACACACAGAAATGTAAAAGTATTCACGGCAACCCGTCAAAATAAAAAGTTCGGTTTACCTTGAAGTCATTGCAGCAGAAATAGCCAACATTACTATTGTTCAGTAGAATGTACAAAATACTACTACTACTAAAATTATTACAACCTTATTTTTAAGGAATAATCATAAAATATGTGCGGTCAACTGTGTTTCATTGTATAGATTAAATGACCTTATATTTTCCAAAAAACTTGAATTTGTTTATTTTCACTGATACTTAACAAGAGAGTTAAACTATGTTTACATATCCTTGCTTAAAAAAAAATGTAAACTACCAACCAGAATGTCTTATCAAACAAATCATGAGGCTAGTGTAAGAATAAATAAACTTTTTTTTAGCTTTCAAATCCATGAACATGCTAAAACAACGCAAGTTGCGTAACAATAAAACTCTAAGGAGTTGGGAAACAATAACATTTCATAGGGCCTAAACGTATTTTTTCGTTAAACATTTTAATAAATTGAGGTTACAGTTTTCTAAATTTTCATGATTTCTAACAAATTAATAGTCCCTGCGTTTTTGATTAATAGAATTAAATTTAAACCTTAAAAAGTCCAGCAACAACCTGAACCCCCCCCCCAAAGAACCTAGGGGAAACACTGCTTCAGTATGTGTGTAGTAAATGAAACTGCTTGTCTGCGTCATTCATTCACACTGAGACACTCAGAACATGCAGGATTCATATTTAAATAGTATTTTTGCGGCTTAATAATCACAGACACTAGTCCATATCACACTTGATTTAGGTGTAATGACCGAACTTTCGATTAATTTCGCCCATACTTCTGAACAAATTCCGGACGTTCCGTGTTCAAACAGCTAAATTCCCATTTTGTATATGGACTGGATTCCAGCGATTCCGTCCGCCGTTTTCTTCCCGGCATCGCGGAAAATCTAGGGCCCTATTCTTTTTGTTCATTGAGACTATCTGACAATCCCGAACCATCCATAGGCCTAAATTATCTCAATTATTGGCCAAAAGTGGCTTTACCGGGGAAAGAATCTGTACAGAATAATTCCATCAGCATATCTCAACTGATTTCTGACAACTTACTGGATCTATGGCTGTCTGAAGCACTTCAGCTTTTTTGGCCGATCACAGGAATAACTGACATTTTAACATATATAAAATAGAACACAGTGTTGTTTAAAAGTTATAATGTTTACCACAATAAATCTTAATTATTTCAAAAATTGAGCACCGTGGATTGTCTGACCAACGCCTTTTCAATCTCCAGCATCATGGAACGGGAAGCGCTGCCACGGCCTTATACTTCCGCTTTCATTCCAGCTGGAATGGGGCTGTATTTGTCCTGCTCCCAAAAATTATCCCTGTTTCACACAGGCAAAGGAAACACAGATGTTTACCGTATAACAACGCATAAACTACCCAATGAAATTCAACTCCATTTCCCTCAATGCAGTTGTAGTTCAGCGTCACCTGAACACCATGGCCCATTTCTTGAGGCAATGTCATTGGTACTGATCTCTAACCTCAAACAAAGGTCAAAAAGCCTTCACCAGGGAAGCCATAACCCTACAAAAACCAATGCCAATTCATTGAGTAAGCAGCTAAAAACTATAGCCGCAAGTCTTAAAATGTACAACATATACTATCTTGACATTAAAGAGTTTATATAAATATCTATTAATAGAACAAAACTAATTGGAAAGCACATGGATAGCGTTTAAAACAAAACAGGTGAAGAAATACCATGATAAAGTGTCTGCAAATAAACACGGTTCTCATTCAGTACTAGGTCGGGATCATGCGACGTAACTCGTTGGTTAAAAAAATGCAAGCGAATAATGATAGAAGACAAGCAAAACTAAAAGTACATAGGGGATTACATATATATTATGATGTAGTGTGTGTTAGTGGTGATGCAATGCAATGCAAGAACTCATCTTAATGGTCTTATTGAAAATAATATTTTTTCTTTCTTCTTTAATTTTGGTGTGAAATATGACGCCAGACATTCTTTCCTATTCGATTCAAACCCCTTAAAAGACTGCACTATAAACCTTGTGTTATCCATGCTCTCAACAGAAGATCCACGATTTTCACTGAATCACATTTCTGTGGATACAGATTAAGTTTAGGTCTCAGACATTTCCCCTAAATGGGTAATCACAGCCAGGTCACTTCAATAGCTGGGGCAATACACTTGTGTCTTATGAGTCTTAGGTACAGTGTATCATCTAAAGAGGCCGTTCTGTCGGAAAGCCCTCGGCCGCGCTGCTGATGGAGGAGCCTGTGCGCATGAGGTTAACAGGAGAGAGCAGTGCTTGAACCAGGCAAGGAAGTGTCCAAAATGACAAAAAAAAAAATAGAACAAAGGATTTAGTCAATGTCTGATCAGACGACAGGCCTCCCATCTGCCACTGTCGTACGACAACACCCAGGCACCTGTTGCGGCAACCTACTGTCTCCACTCCTGAGGAGTCTGTGATGTGGAAGTGTTCAAACACACTTCAATTCATCCTTTGAATAAAAAAGTAAACTAAACTTAATGGGGAGACATTCCAGAAAAATTTAATCCTAACATCCAAGTTAAGCTGCATTGAGTAATGTTTGATTAATCACCACCTACTTTATACACACTAGCTTTAGTCAGGTAAATTGAAAAAAACTCATAAGAATATCTATTAAACCACTGATAATATGCTAGGTATTGTGCGTATATTTTATAGATAATATTTAAAAATGTTTAGTTTTGTTTTTTAGTTAATTAGAATTTTTAATTATCTTTTCTGTTTACTTAACTTACCTGGAACTTTTTTAAAAAATAAATAAAAAAAGTTAATTCGATTTTGGCAAATTCTATTATTAAATAAAGGTCAATAAAGCAGAGTAATCTCAAATGACTTCATTAATATCAAAAGTATAAATAGCATTTAAAATAGTAATAATTACAAAATACAATAGAGTAAGTTACTATATTTGATTATACACCACACACACACATAATCTTAGTGCCAAATGTATATAAAATCGTATATTTTAAAATATACAATAAACAAGAGGGAAGCTTACCATACTTTGTGGTAGTATACCACAAACACACACACACACACCAAGCACCACATAATATATATATCATATATATATACTAATATATAATATACCACACACACACACACAACATATATGTATATATCTCACACACACACACACATAGATATATATATATATACACACACACACCACCCACACACATATATGTATATATACACCCCACATCACATGGGATTTATATAATATACAGCACACGAGCACACCCAGCACACGATAAACCTATAATATATATACACACAACACACACACCCATCCAGCATAATGTATCTATGACACACACAACTACAGCACACATATGATATATACAACACAACACACACACAGACACACCACGATTAATATATCTGCCAAAATGTAGTAAAATTATATATTTTATAATATAATAATATGATTTATAATGTTTGCACTTCACTGCATAATTAAGTAGTAAATTGTATTATTATTTACTCTTTATTTAAAGTATATATTGTAATTTGACTACTTCTATTTTAGAATATCTCTGATAGGGTATATATTTATATAGGATGATAGATTATATAGATATATAATATATAGTAATAACACCACACACGGCGACAACACACACAAACTATTCTACCGGTATGTGTTATATGTATACATCACCCTATCAAATGTAATAAAAATGTGTATTTTAAGATAATAATATTATTTATTAAATTTGCGTTCTATGCTATTAGATTTAGTACATTATGTATTATTAGCATTTTATTTAAATAATATAATTAAGAAGGTATATTTATATTTATACATAACTACTATATATACTATATATCACAGCACAACACAAGATACACAACACAGACATATGATATGTATGTGTATATACCCATCTTAGCATACTAATATATATGTTCTGTGGTGTGTGTGTGTGGTGGTGTATCTAGTTCACCCTTGGCGCAGGCTGGATATGGCCATAGAAACATGTTGCTGCCCCAGTTTTTGCCAAACTCATGCAGTTCCCAATCAATTACGGATGAGTGTTTAACTAGTTAATGATTTACGGTGCACTGCAGATGTGAGTTTATCCTAACACTTTAAAAGAAACCACTATCAACATTAACATACGACTGGCAGCAGCTATAGCATCCGCAAAGATCTCCAGAGCTTTTAACCATGAGTCCCAGACGAGTCTCTTTCCCACGTTGGTGAGGGTTTGATGTGACGGTGGTTTGTACAGGAGCTGCAGGTTTGATTTACAGCCCCTTGCACTAGTGTGATTCTCTTGTTAAACATTTAGATAGGGCGCAGTGGCCTGCCTCTCAGACGCGGGGAGTGAGTGCGTAAATCACACGGTTAAATAAGCACTGGTCAGGCTGCAACACACGCCGTCACTCCACACTTCAGGACATGATGTACTTCATTGACAAGCATGTGAACGAGAACAACAAACACACACACATGGATATCTAACCCCTGAAACAGGAACAAAACAAAAGACCTTCGAATATTTTCATGGGATACTATTTAAATGTCATTACTTTAAATTATTGATAAAGTTATGTGTGTTATGATGTAATTGTTTAAATATATTTTAATAATGATATTATTTAAAAAATATTATTATTTTAAATAATCTTTCTATTATTATTATTATTATTATTAATATATTCATAACTGCATATTGTATACAAATTCATATTTAGGGTGATTATTTATGACGTTTATATTTAAATAAATAATTTACGCAATATCATAAAATTGGAACTTGCAACCTACGTAAATAAAAAAATAAGATAACAACTGTTAATCACTCCAAATTAAATTAACATAACATCAACCATTAAATACATCATGTAAAATATTATTTTGAAATATAGCACAATAACGGCAATATTATAGTGGGTTCTTCAAGAAAACAAATATATTCAAGCAGTTCCACATAGAATAACCAACACTCATGATTTTTTTAAAACTAATATACCTTTTGTAAATATTCTTAATAACATCATTTGAGTCTTATTTTTTTTTGTCTTACTAAAAAAAAAATCAAGAAAATTTTGTGAGTGTACAGTTCAGCCTGAAAATTATGTCTTTACTTTTAGCATTTGTCCATCCTTTAATTATTACTATTATATTAAATGTTATTTTTAGAGATTTCGGTGGTCAGTTCTCATTTCGGGGAATGATCCATTTAAATGCTTTACAAATGACTCAATAAGACAAAATCCGCTACCTCTTATTTAGTTCTTTTTCTCTTTCACATTGTACTTTTTTTTCCGGCTGACTACTTTTTTCCCCCGAAGTTGTACATAGAACAAATATTACTGCAGTACATTTTACAAGAAAAAAAAATCTGTATTTCTACTTTAAAATGTAATTGTGTTACTTGCTGTTTCTCTGCAATTATTTGTGAAATTTACTCAAATTTCTGAATGAAAATAGTTTCAAAGTTAATCCTACACCAATTTTTTTCAGCACAGGCAGCTCAGGAGCTAAGAGGGCTTTAGTTGAGTCTTTCAGTGAAGTTTATTTTTAAAACAAGGCATTTGGAATGATAATTGGAAGCATTTCCTGGTGAGCCCTTTCAGTGGCGATCCATTCAATCTGATCTAATGGAGAGGTCAGTTGGGCCTAATGAGGACAGATTGCAACAATAACAGCAGATTAACTGTGAATATTCTAAACTGCTGGGGCTGAGAGTGTGTTTGGAGGGCCAGTCAGTTGTAAATCAGTGAGGGATTATGCAAATACCCTGCGGCTGAAGCTCACAGCCTGAGTCCTGCGGCCCGAACAAAGGGGTCAAGCCTGCTCTCTCCCACTGCTAGCTAACTTTCAATCACAAAAAAGAGACTCGGGCCAGAGCACAACGGAGAGAGAAAGAGAGGGGGATGTCAAATCCTTGCATGAGACTCCTTATGCATCCCCTGCAGTGCTCTGACTCAGTTGGGACGAGTGTGTGTGCGGGACTCACGGAGTGTGTGCGGAGCACTGCAATGATTTTGGACAGGGCCATGTTCCACAGCTCGTCTGTGAAGGCTCTGGTCACTAGGCCTTGGGTGGCGTGTAATATGTGATCCTCCACCACAAAGAACCTGCAAAGCATGATGGGAGATGGCATTACTTGAAGTACATCGACTCTGTAGATGAGAAAATAAGACTTACTGCCCTGCACATAAATAACTTCACAAATAAATCCAGATTTAACTTACCCAACAATCTGATTAAAGTACTTCCTGTAGCCCTCCACGGTCTCGTGCTGGAGTGAAACACGTGCAATTAAAACATACAGTATAAAAGCAAATAAAACGGACAGGATTGTTCAAAGATCAAAGAATACAAACCATGTTAGACTGAGGTTGCAGTACTAGTCTTGCTTGCTTTTTTCTTTGCTTCCTATAGTAATTTTCAAATGTCTCTCTGTCTCCCTATAAAGATACAGAATATGGCATTAAAGTGTGTTTAAAAACAAATTAATATCCATTTCATTTGATTTATACAAGAGCATTCAACTTGCACGGCACGTAATTGTGCATTTTACCCCAGAGCAAACTGCACTGGAGATTAATCAGGTTAAGGCACACAAGACACGGAACGCAAACCAGTCAACTGTAACATCACTGATTGACTTCAGCAATTCATTTTCAATTTCACTTGTTGTTGTTGTTGTATAACGGCGCTTTCTACTGAGGTCTTTTATGGTGTCTCGTGCCTCAAGTTTTATGGGAGTCATACTCCAGGACTCCACGTCGCAAGTGCAATGCTGTATCAGGTGGGCTACCAAGCAAGTTTACTACATCTGAAAAGCCATACATATGAACAGGTTATGTGATGCAAACATCAACATTGATGTAGTTTGAGGTCAAAACATAGTATTGCGCAAGGAACTGTCTCTATTTATGGATTATTTGCCTTCCGTGCCTCACAGGGTTGGGTATCGATTAGGGTTTATACATACCGGTGCCAAATCGATACTTTGAAAACGGACCTGTTGCTAAAACGTTGCCTGAACCGATACTTAAAAAAAAAAAAGTATCTGCGGTCTGCGGTCTGCAGATTAGGGATGGGCGTATCGATCTGAAGTATCGATATATCGTTACTGCGCAAGTATCAAAAGTATCGATACTCAAATAAAAAATATCGATACTAAGGTGTGTTTTATTTACCAGTGATTTTATTTAACAAAAATAATAATAATTATAATAATGCATACAATATGCATTGAATTGGACGAATAACCTTAGTTAGCGAGTAATTGTTTAGGACATAACTATTTTCCTGCTCATCTGAACACGCTAATGTTGCAAGACAGAACTAATCAATCAATCACAGAGAGCGTTCACTCATTGCTGACAGTGCATTCAAACAGGGCTGCGTTTCCCAAAAGTTTGAAAATCCCCATAAGAAGCATTAAAGCTTTTGGGAACGGCAGCCCTGAAGAATGCTTATCAGAGGACAGAAAAAAAAAACATAAATGTTTGAGTTATTTCACAATAAACAAATTGAAATTAGCCTACATAGTTTGTGCAGTTACAGTTATTTAAATTGAACGTTGAAAGATAATATTGATCATGTTCTATTCTGTAATGTTAATAGAAATCATACACTGTCAGAATAAAATGTTGCATTTTATGCATGCAACAGCCTTTCAGCATCAGTCCCTTATGGCAGTACAAAATATTGCACTAAATCTAAAGTTAAAATGTTACAAATAAGTTAGAATATTGATGTTGTAATATTGGTAGCACTAATATAAAAATGTGATAATAATTTTGAAATATGTTGATGGTTGTATTTTTTTGTATTTGTTCTCAGTATTCCTATCAATGTTGTATTAGGGTTTTTATGCATAATAGTAACCCTAGAATGTGATCAAACAGTTTAAAATAACTGGGCTAAGATATATAACAATTTTTAAGACTGAAATATGTTAATTCAGTATACACATTATCCCACTGGTTACAATTGTGACTGACCATAAAATACCATTTTTCACACACTTTTCCAAAAAAAAAAAAATATTATTTCAAAGGGTTATTAATGACACATCATTTGGATATTTTCATTTCTGGGAAAAATTTGGGATTAAACGGTTTAAAATGCATTTTAAACATAAAGTTAAGTTGTTTTCATTACCCATTTTACTCTTAGTAATGTAATAATTTAATACATTTCAATAATTTAAAAGTTTAGAGCATAAGTATCGAATCGGTATCGATATCGAAGATACTGCCTTCAAAAATATCGGTATCGAAAACAAAATAAGCGGTATCGCCCATCCCTACTGGGCAGATTGAAGAGCGCGCTGAAAGACGGGGAGGAGCCGATCGAAGTCTGCCGCCTTTTTCATATGAAATTTAAAGGGGACTGACACGGAGGCGATCACGAATGTGTGTACAGTTTATTAAGCTAACCGCTATAGCCCCGCTAAAAATGGCCTAGCGACGCCCATGCTTCTTACGTCCATTTCGGAGAACCAGGACAAATATTTCAATCGATCGCTCAAGCATTTAAGTGGCACCGAAATTAGGCACCGAAATCTGCGTTCTGATTCGTTCTAGTACATACCGGATACATATGTACCCCACCCTATTCTCACAATTTGTGTTAAAGGATACAACCGTTTGCGTTTTGTAGCATAGTGATTTTCCTGCTAGAACGCAGTGAAAGGTACGTTTTTTGTGTTTGGGCTGAAATGTAGGCGGAGAATCTTGTATTTCCAGTGACTTCCATTGATTGAAAACCTGCAATCTCTGTGAATATAAAGCACCTGCACCCCCCCCCCCCCCCCCCTCCCCCTCTGTGTTGTGTGCTGAAGAGTGGCCCTCGGCCCTTACCAGCACCTGTGAGCGCTCGGGTAGCACAACGGTCAAAAGCTCGGGTAGCACAACGGTCAAAAGCCTTCGACTCATTCTGCACCGCGATTTGTGCAGAATCTGAATGCCGAAGCGAGGAACTATTTCCCTGCTTTGTTTTTATGGCGAAAAGGGGGTTACTGCTCGGTCAGTCCCATTAGATGCTGCAGTCTGACCCCTTTTGTTGGCGTGTTGAAGGACTCGGGATTAGTTCAGACCAGATGAGCGATGGCACCAAGCGCTAACAAACTCAATCTCACCTCTCCACAGTTTGTGTTTGGTTTAAAGCAAAAATAATATTGATGGCACGACAGTCAAAACTCTGGAAATCCCATTGCTTTTATAAGCCATTAATGTTTGAGGAGCAACTTGGGAGACAAGGTTTCAATGAAACCGCACTGTCAACTCAGAGGCTGGGGACCTATTAGAAACAGATCAACAGGAATGTTTCTCAATAAAACACATATTGTGTTCTACTGCAGAACCCAAACAGGCTTTCATAACATGTTATGGAGACGGGCTCTTGATATATCGGTTGTTCACTGTGTGCCCGACACATCTGGAGTGAAAGAGAGACTGGGAATTACCAAAACAGTGTAGATGTGAAGACATCGGTAGACTGGCGAAAAATCCACCAGATCCTGTGCCGTCAGGACCTTAAAAAGAAAACCGACAAGGTTAAAGGAACATTCCCTGTGGCAATGCATTAAACAGTGATGCTTCAACGATGTTTTGACAGATATCTTTGAATTGAAAATGATCAAACAACACAAAGATTCAACAAAATATTCCTTCAAAAACACATGCTGTTTAAAGCATTTAAATATATTATTGGTTTATAATATGTTATACAAGAAAAATAATTAGAATTTTTATATATTGTATAAATACTGTCTTACCCACATTATTTTCAATTAATTAACGGTAATATATTTAAATTATACTTTACGTATATTTTACTAATTAATTCTCTATAGAATCCTAATGATATTTTAAGTATTTACCGCACATGGCATTCTAATAGTATACTTCACGTATTTTCATCAGGGCTTTGTTGTTCTGGCCCTTACACTGTTGTACCACCTTTTATGCTGGTTTTAATTGTAAAAATCATTATGTTAAAATCCTTTTTTTACTGTAATGAATTGAATATTATTAACAATAATCAGAGGGGAATGTTTGCAGTTATAAAAATAAATAAATATAATGATTCTAAATGAATTTTCTTTGTCAAATAGAATTTTGGGATGAAATCTGGATGTTTTCTAGAAGTCCTGGATGTTAATGCCATACATAAAGAAGGGCCACAGTATGGCGCTTCACAAAAGGATGTTATTTGGGCTTGATGATGCTACCTCCTCATCCATCTCTTCTTCATCTGTTGCCTCTGCGCTCAGGCCGTTGTGATGGAGGGGTGTTCGGCTGTTCAGACCATACAGAGGTTTGGCACAGCTCAGAGTCACCTGCTTCTGCACCGCACTGTTAAACGTACGGTGCTGCTGAGCCTGAGAAAACCAAAAATAACGTCAACAGTCTTGCAAACGTTAACATGCAAAATCAAGCTCTGAAATCAATCTATTCTCTCATGCACTTTGAATAATATGTAGACACCTATGTACAGCACTCCAAATCAGTCGCTTATGAGTAGAGGTCGACGATGTATTGGTTTTGCCAATTAATCGCCACCGATAGTTTTTTGCTGGAACTATCGGTTATCGGCAAAAATCCATGCCGATAGTTTTCCGGGTTGCGTCTGTTGCTGGAACGGCTGAGAAGGGTCTGCTGTCATTATACAGTACGAGAGCGGCCTCTAGTGGTTGAAATCACTGACAGCACGTGCTATTTGTTTAGACACATGATACTGCATGCTGAACAGAGCGGGAATCTTCAGACGCGGATTTAAATGCAGCTGACATAAAATCCTGCCATGCCACAGAGTACCATTCACATAGTTTTCCATTAAATTACATTATATTTGTCCCGAATTGTTGTTAATGCTTCATTTATAGAGCTATAATATAGATCGCGCATTCTCTTTCCGTTTGCTCCGTTTTTTAAACACCGAACTTCAAACTCATCTATGCCTCATTGTTCATTATTGAAGTAAACCCGTGTCTGTTTGGTGATTAAATAAACTGTTTTAGACTGCTCGAATTGAATGCGATGCGTCCGGAGTGTGTGTGATACCGGTGAGTTCTCCTAGACTCAGAGCTGCACTTTTATTTTGATTAGATAATCATCAAGTGTTCAAGAATAGAAGAAGTTAAAGTGTGAGAGTATACATACAATATCCATATGTATATAATTTTAATGCTATAGCCTTTGTGTATATATTTAAAAATGTGCATTTTTAAGCATGACTGTTGAAATGAAATTGTAACACTTTAAAATAAGAGTCCATTTGTAACATTAAGATTAATGAAAGCTGTTTAATGAAAGTATTGTTCCTTGTTAGAGTGTGTTCATTTCAACATTATTTCTTAGTGTATAGTACTACTCTACTACTAGTATGGTCCGTACTGTTTTTTTTTTATAAAGCTTTTATTTTAGTTTTTTGTTCAGTATCCATTTCAAAACTATCGTTAATTAATCGGTATCGGCTAGTGTAGGTCCAACCTAGCTATCGTATTGGCAAAATCGGTCGTACCTATACTATGAGCATCTGTGGCAGTTAGATGCCACCATAGACTAGGTTTTGAACAGCAACTTATCAACAGCCTATTTAAAAAAAAAATTTATAAAATAAAATAAAAAATAAAATACTACCTGTCTCATTGCGGTTTCACCAATTTTATCCGAGTGCTTTCGGATACTCTCCAAGAAGTCTTTCAGGTCAGACATGGAGATCTCCTTAATCTCCTCTCTGAGTTTAGGGAGTGTCTCAGCCATGATTTGGCAGAACCTGTACTGGCTCACTCTGGGAATATAAATGTTTTCTAGCTGCTCCATGGTTTTCAATGCAGAGTAGTATCTGAAAAGGAAAAGATTCACGTCAGTCATCAAGAAAAATAAAGGGCAAAAATCTGGTTACAGCGAGACACTTACTAGGGCTAAAACAATGCATCGATCAAATGACTAATAATATGATGTACTGACAAAACACACACAAACAATAAGATGCACCTTTATTTTGACACTCAAGTTCATCGTCTGTTCTATGCGGTGACATGAAATATTTGATAAGTTATACCACCACTGTTTATATATTGGCCAACATTTTAGGTAGTTAATGTTTTTTTTTGGGGGGGGGGGGGGGGGGAAAGTAATTTTAATATTTGGTTGCAATTGGTTAGTTAATAAAACTGTACTGTAAAATAAGCACAATTTCGTAATAATTCTAATCAAATCGTAATTGTGTTGCGGCATGTTTTGAGGTATCTGTAAAAATCCTATCTCTGCTAAGAGAAGCGTGTCCGATCGTATCATAATGAAAGTGACTGGCCAATCTGTACTCACTGTTTCAAGTACCTGTATGAATGCGAGTTATGAATCATGAACGCTTTGTCCGCTTGAAAAACGGTGTCTCTTCCGCGTCTCGTTACCGCTTTCAACTGTTACATTCACTAGTTACATACTGACATTCACTTTACATGATGACGGATTTTTACGGTATAACGGGCGACACAAACACTGCATAAACTAACTAAATAAATCAACTTTGCGCGAGCAAGTGCCCCCTGTGTTTCGGGGTTGACAATAACTGATTTCTATGAAATATTATTACAACTTGTAATTTATTCCTGTGAGGGCAAAGCTGAATTTTCAGCATCATTATTCCAGTTTTCAGTGTCACATGATTCTTCAGATATCCTTCTAATATGCTGATTTGCTGCTCAACAAACAGTTCTTATTATTATCAATGGCTGAAAATAGTGATAGACTACCACTCAAAATTAAGTAAGATTAAAAAAAAGAAATACATAAAAATATAATTTTATTCAGCAAGGATTGCCTTAAATTGGTCGAAAGTGACAGTAATACATTTATAATGTTACAAAATTTTCAGTTTCAAATAAATGCAAAGAAAAACCAAACAAACGACTTTATTCAACAATTCGTCTCCTGGTGCCATTTTGGAGAGTATCCACGAACGTAACAGCGTATGCTATTCTGTGTAAGCTGCGTCACACGCTGTTTTTCTACAATGTTTTTCTTTCTGACGTTGCTTCACACTTTGCTTTGAACGAAACAACGTCTCCCGCGTGACGAGGAGACGAATTTGTTGAATAAAGTTTTGTTATTTTTTGTTTTCTTGGGCGTACAAAAGTATTCTCATAGCTCGTAAATTATACGGTTGCCCCGGATGTCACATGGTTATTTTAAACCGTCTCCTGCTACGTTCTGGACCTTGATCGTGTTAATTACATTGCTGTCTATATGGGAGGGTCAGAGAGCTCTCAAAATCATAAAAATATATTCATATATTTAACACAATATATATATATATATATATTGTGTTTCGAAGATAAACGGAGGTCTACGGGTTTAGGCGGGACGACCTCGGATGAGTAATTAATGACAGAATTTTTGTAAGGACAACATTTTTGGGTGAACTAACCCTTAAAAGGGACCATCAAAATAAAGTGAAACCTAATTTTTTTTTTTTGACCGAACACATGACGTTTTTTTGAGCTTCAAAAAGCATAATTATTCCAAATAATTAAAATATATCCATTAGTATATATGCAACACGGGCTCAAAAATAACAAACTTGCACAATGCATGACCTGTGCCTGTCCATATTCAACGTACTTGTATGCTTATTAACTTGTACCGCACTAGCCGGTGCCTCTGAATGCTCCCTGACCTCAGCGCTCTGAAGTGCGCGTGCGTCCATGTGGATGGACAAAGTGGCACCCTTCCCAGCGAGTGTTACATGTGAACTGCGAAAGAATCGCTGCCTGATTAGACCATGTCCCAGCCTAGTCATTAGCGCGCAATGGCGACACACAGATTAATGGAAAAACACGTTGCACTAATTGCCTCAATTTGGAGGAGGCCTGACATGGGCCTGACAGTACAGGGCAGTGCTGTGAAGAAGGGCACACACAAGGTCAATTGTCTTTGCGTTTGAATAGTTTATTTATTCATGATGTGTTATGACTGATTAAGTAGACCTTAATGGACAAAGAAGGGTTATTATTTTCAAGTTCAACGTGACCTTACATTCATCCCTTCTTTCTAGGAGATGACCAAACACTTCTTTATAAAAGATGTTTAAATGCATTTTAAACAGTTCTAAAGTTCAATTCATCTTTTCAGCAAACACATGGCCACCTTTCCACATCCTCCTTTGTTTTTATTAAAGCCAAGGAACATATATAGATATATAGAATATAAATAGATATATATATATTCCAGGTTAATTATAAAAACCCCTTTTTAAAACAAAAGTAGAGTTGTAAACTCTTACATATTTTTAAACTCTACCAAACACTGTTAACATGTTTTTTAGATAATCATTAAAGTAGATAGTTTTTTAAAATTTGGAAAAATTGTTATAGACTTCAATTTCTAATTATTCCTTGTAGAATTAATTTTTATCATATAATATTCTGCTGTTTTGGGTGCACCCTTTTATTGCATGACTTTCACCCCATTTAAAAAAAAAAAAAGATTTCAAATTGTGACTTTCTTCAGCAAACCGTAAATTGTCTCATTACTTTTTCTCAAATTTGACACCGTATAACTGTAGTGTCGTTGACTACATTGATCAAGCTCACACATTCAATTACTATTATATTGTAGATATTGCATGATCATGAGAATATTCTTTCTTTCATTTATGGAAAGTTTAGGCTTGTCAATAACTAAAACCAACCTTTCTCCTAAACATACTGACAACATTTAGAACAAATCTGCAACCTTGTTAATTGTAACCTTGTCATTTATTTGTAACTCGTTAATTTTTTTAATACTTTTTATTGAGTGTATATTTAATTTCTATTGCTGGAACATATCAATCACCAAAATAATAATTTTAAACTGTATTTGGACCGGAAAGTGCAAACCTTAAACCTTCGATGCAACTTATATAATATTTAGTTTAATATCATGAAGTTTTTATTAAATTAATTTCCTTTTTAAAGAGATTCTAACCTATTTTGTCACCATTAATGAATATGACTGATTTGCAATAAAGATAAAAACTCATATTAGCCCAAATAAGCAGTAAGTTACCTTTTCGATTCAAGCTGCTCCTTCAATTTGCTGTACATTTCCAGGACTGCAGAAATGTAAACAAAAGACAGCATGATTTCAAGTCAAAAGAAATCAAACGGAAACATTTTCGCCATTCAGTGAACTTTAACCACTTCCTAAACGTCTATTATTTCTTTTTGAAAGAAACAGGCCAAAGAAACCACACATAACTGCATTTATCTACAGAATCATCCAATGGGTTTCTTGATTAAACCACTGTAAAAACAAAACATCTAATTCTCTCTCTTTCTCTTTTGTCCAGGCAGCTAGGAACTGTTGTATCAAGTCAGAGAGACCATAAAATATAAACACAGGGCACAGTTTAATGAGGACCTGGACTCATTACTAGGGTTGGGTATCGGTTGGGTTTTTTCCGATACCGGTGCCAAATTTATACTTTTAAAACGGTACCGGTGCCTAAACGATACTTAAAAAAAAAAATCCCAAAATAGGATGGATTGGCCATTATTGAGTGCTATAAACACATTTAATGTCTGTTTCATTCATACTGGATGCCAGAGGGTGCCCTTGCCCAGAAACTCCACATGAGTATCACAGAAGGAATAGAACTCAGAATCCCCTTATGGACAAAGGCATTGCTATTGCTTTAACTGAGTAAACAGAAGATATAAACATTTTGAATGATAAAACAAAGACAATAAACACTTGACTGCGTCAATGTATAGTTTATCCGTGTTTTTCAAGCCATCTTTGGTATTTTCATCATAATTAAGTATATTTATAATCCATTGCTAATCGACATAGCCTTTTTACCATATGCTTTTTACAGTATAGAACGGTATCTACCTGTTGCCATCAGATCAAATGTAATTGCTGCATTCACGCGCTCCTCGGATGCTCTCATTTCCCGAGTTGTGCTTTTAAGTCAACATGGACACTCGCGTTACTACAAAGATGTGTTGGATTTGTATTATTAGAGCTTTCCGACTTGCGTTCGTGAGTCGGGAAATTATTTTTCACGTGCGGTGCCAGTGATCCTTACGTCCGTTTCGGAGAACCAGAGAACAAATATTTCAATCGATCGCTCAAGCATTTAAGTTGCACTGAAATGAGGCACCGAAATCGGCATTCTGATTCGGTTCTAGTACATACCGGTTACAACCCTATGCATTACTGTAACAAGAAACCTGGGAACATTGGCGTTTACGGTACCTTGACTGTTTTTAATAGTCTTTTGCTGAAATCTTTGGGAAACAAGGACAAAAGCGTCGCGGTTACAGGTCATATTTTTACGCAACCGCGTCATCTCACCAGGAATGCAGAGCTGCAGCTTCTCCACCGTGGTGGCCATGTTCCTCTGTTGAATTCGGCAGCGTATGACCTCCTCTGTTTGGGCTGTCACCTTACATAAGGGAAGGTCAAAGAGTGTGAAGCCCTCTCAATTAACGAGACAGTCCTCTCGGCGCTATTGTTCGATAATCGACATTCTTTTCTTCTGCCCATCTAACGGCAGACAAACTAACAAAGCCAGACTGTGCCATACCTCTCGTCCGGCGTCTTGAAGTCTTCGATTGGTGTCGCTCACTTGGCCCTTAAAACATAATATCACTTTTGTTAGACAAATAAGCCCACGATTCCCTGTTGTAACTGCTCACCCTTGAAATCAGATCATACTTCATGAGGAGTCAAGAACAAAGCCATGCAAATTCAAATTAAATGTGCAGCGGGAACTTGAACTTTTGGTCGGCGGGGAGCTTTTATGGCCGGTAATCGCTTCTGACAGCCCTTTCTAACAGATTCTGTGACAAACTTCTCAATTTTACTTGGGATTTTTGAACTTTGGTTGTTCCTCTGGCTCTGTCAAACAATTCAAATCAATGACCCAATTGACCATTGGTCCCTTGTTGGTAACTTCAATGAGCTCTATGTGCCATTCATTGTCTGGGGTAAAATGCGGATAGCATTTTCTGGTAATTAAACATTGTTTTTTTTCTTTTTTTTTTCAGCTGAACACAAACGCTGGGTGGCTGATTAACATCAAATGTGAAAACCTCCACACCACAGCGCCAGTATTGTGCCCCAGGTGCAGGGACCGCATGGCCACAGACTTTCCCACATATTAAGTCTCATTAGGTCATCGTAATAAGGAACCGCTTTTTGAGTTTATTAAAAATCTAATTTACTCGTGAAACAAAGAGGGCCCAGTGACCTCATTGATGCCGTATGTGCTCTCTTGTTATCTGAATATGCTTTATATAATGTGGGTCTAATTACGAGGATTGGTAAGCCACTCCTGTGCCGTTTGGTCACCATATTTCACTCTGGGAAGTGGAAAGGGAGCTAAAGAGAATTGGCATGCCACGTGCGATTCCAGCGCAAGGCCTGAACCCCGTGAACGCACAATGACCCAACCATCGTGGATAAAAATTAGACACCACGGGCATGTCTCCATTCCACGGGAGTGAGCACTGGTCTGAGGAAACTAGGAAAGAGGTCGGAGGAAACTTCAGGAAAGACCTGAACCGGAAGTGACAAGACCTGTTTTACAGAATATGGAAGTTTGTTACGCAGAACCTCTATTCATCCAAAGTTAACATGAATGTGTAATAGAAAGTTCACTTAGGCAAACTGTTTCAAACTCCTAAATTGAACTCTTAATGAACTTAATTTTGGCCCAATTTTGTACAAAATGGCATCACACCAGTTCTTCGGTTTTCGATTCCGCTTGAAGCACATCGGGCCTTCTTTATATTCAGAGGGGGAAAAAACTGTTTTAAAAGTCTAATAAGGTATAGAAAATAAGATACTGGATAAACATGCATTTGAAATTAACTACCCCTATTTCGAAAATGGGGCAAAGTACCCATAAGACTTTAACCACATTAACAAAAAAGTAAAAAAAAAGTACCATGTACCGCGGTAGCATAATGGCGCTTTTCCACTGCATAGTACGGCACGGCACGACTCGGTACGGTTCACTTTTGGAGGGTTTTCCACTGGGTACAGTACCTGGTACTTTTTTTAGTACCACCTCGGTTGGGTTCCAAGCGTACCGTACCGTGACCAAAACGTGACGTGTAAACTCTGCTGATCACTGACTGGCCGGAGAAAATCGTCAATACCTGCGTCATTGAACTTGCGACACGAGACACAACAGACCCGCTAGATTTAAATCAGCACAGCCAGCGAGGATCGAACGCAACTGTTTTGAACGAGCGCACTTTTTTAACAGCCAAAAAGTGGCTGTTCCCCCTGTTGAGGAAGTACAGACGTTCCTCTCGTTGATAGCAGAGGAGCGTATGCGTGCGTTCTGTGTGCTTGATGGGGCGATGCGGATTGAAAAAGTTTTTTTTAGGAGTCGTGTTAGTAGAGGCGGTGCAACTATAACGACATGTGAATAATCCCGCCCACTCTAAAGCGATACTAAACTGCAGTGGAAACGCAAACCGAGCCGAGCCGTGCCGTGCCGTACCGAGCCGAGTCGTACCACGCAGTGGAAAAGCGCCATAATAGTATTCTTTGCAGTAACTTGATGTATCATACAAAAACTATGATATATTAATAGGATAATCATTCAATATTAACAACATTACGTAAAACAATATTGAGATACTTATGTAAGCCATGTGATGTTAATCATCACATATGTCAACATATTTTTAATAATAATAATAAACTCTAAAACGGCCAGACAGGTTCAAGATGAAAACACTAAATAATTTAAAACGGGGTAAATCGTTTGTTAAAAGGCCTGTTTTTCCACAATGTTTTCACTAAATTAACACAATGAATAATATTTGATCTTTTTCCTTAATATGTGCCATTATAAAAATACAAAGTAGTAAACTGCACACAAGGTTATGGAGCTTAAAATATGCTAAAAAATGCTTTATTAGTCCTTGACCTGGTATGGAGCTTAAAATATGACAAAACTATTTGAATTGTGCAAATTTGAATTATTGACAAGTGTCATTAAACAAAACTGAATATTATGTGGCATTTAACAGTTTTGAATTAAGATTGTGATCGCAAAAACCTGCTTCTTTTCATTTTTAAGGTATTGTTTTCGTTATAATGTACTGATTCAATTTAGTAATCAATAATTCATTATTATTCTAGCTCTCCTGACTTGCTCTATTGCCCCACACATTGAAAACCCCTGCGGTAGACCGACTCCGCTTGCATTCATTCATGTGAATTGTCGAGATGAGAGGTGACCCCTCCTGGGTAGTGTGATTTTATATAGTGTCCTTTCTAATCACCCAGACACTGACGCTTTGACTCTAAGTACTGGCAACATGTCAGAAGTGCTGGTACGCAAAAGACTACATTATATACTGCGTACCGGCCCACTTCAAGCCACTTGTCATTCCTTCAACATAAGTTGTGGCCACCAGGAATGAATGCTGTTCCCTCAACATAGCATCTCGAGGCCACAACTTCACAGTGCGTGGCCACGACATATTACCATGTTCCCACGAGTTAATATGTAGTGGCCATGACAAAACTAAGTGAACCGAACATGTCCCCCTCCCGGTCACCGTAGTAATTGTCCAAAATGCTTCGTTCGACTTTTCGGAGATCATCTACTCTTTCCCTGTGGATGACCTCTGACCTACTCTCTGTGCGATCTGAATTTCTGCGTTTTGAATTTTAGAATATTGAATTTGATGTTCTGAATTTCTTCATCTTGAAAACTTGGAAGCTGTATTTTTAAAAAACTGGGTATTTGCGGTCTAAGAATTCAGAACAAAAAAATCCGCTGTTTGAAAATGCATGTCTGTAAAACTCGGAAAAATTCAATCGTGTTAAATTTCAAAGGTTCAATATCCAAGTAAAACAAAATCTAATTCAAAACTGTGTTAAATGCCACATAATATTCGGTTTTGTTAAATGACGCTTTGTGTTAATTTACACAATTCAAATATTTTTGTCATATTTTAAGCTCCATACAAGGTCAAGGACTAATAAAGCATTTTAAACTGATTCCACTAAATTCTATGAATATTAATGAAAAGCTTTTCAACAGGATTTAAAAATCACAGCAATGTTCACTTAATTTTGGATTGTGAGCTAAATCAATGTGATCAATATGTTGTGAATTACCTACATATCACCCAGCGCGGTGTAGTATAATGGTATATATTTATAATAATATATATACATTTCTGATACTATATTCTACCATGGCACTGCCACAAT
The DNA here is from genome assembly GCA_018155175.1 of Sinocyclocheilus anophthalmus. Taxonomy (NCBI): domain Eukaryota; kingdom Metazoa; phylum Chordata; class Actinopteri; order Cypriniformes; family Cyprinidae; genus Sinocyclocheilus; species Sinocyclocheilus anophthalmus. Next base: position 162,247 of record JADLZN010009924.1, read on the forward strand.
ATTTAACAGACACAATTATTTCTTTATCTTAAAATTATTCTCCAATATAAGAAAAGCATAATCTATGCTTCCTCTAATAATAATTATTAATAATAATAAATATTTGAATTGTGATTTCCACGTACCATCAGCTTCTCAGCATCTGCTCGGACTTTCAGCAGTTCTGTGATGGCGTCCACGAATCCCTGATGATGGAAGTTGCACATTTTCTCAATCTCTCTGTCATGGTTGCGTATTCTGGCATCAAGTTTCTCCATAAACCTTTTGTGTGCGTTGGGCTGATCATCGTAAACGGATCTATAAAACAAACATCAAAGTAATACACTAAACTATTTCAAACTAACAGAGATACTGCAGAAATATTCTTTAAAGAGTCCCATGAATATCATCTCCTCTTCATTTACATTAACAGCGACACAATTTTTTTTAACATATAACACAACATTTTGAAGTTCTATATTTTAATGGCTTCAAATATCAAAGTCACTTTTAGAAACTGTCTTATCCTCCCATCGGTCCAAACAGATATTTCACAAGTGCAAAACATTCAGCAGCAACCAAAAAATGAACTCTTCTTACATCAGTTTACACTGCAGCCGGAACCCAAACCGAGCCAATATCTAGAAACCTGATGATTTACTAAAAGTGATTTCAGTAAATGCATTATTTTTGTGTAAACACCTTGTGATTCCCTTTCAGATAACACACAGACTTCAGTTCTCTGCAGGTGTCTCCGTGTGGTGTTATCAATCTAAGAGCATGCGTGTTTCAGTAGCTGTGCTCTCTAGTGCTGGCCTCGGTGTATGTGTGCAGCAGTGAGAGCTGGCGAGGTGAGGCCAACAGATGGGCTGCTTCTTCAGTCTGTTGTGAGATCACAGAGTGTGCTGCCCTCCTCACTGCTCCAGATGGCCAAGAGAGAAGAAGAACAGTCCGAGATGATTCAGGGCCTTCACTCACTTCCTGACACAGATCCAGAGGAAGTGTGAAGGGAAGGGCACCAGCTGACACCGTACTGCATTACTTACTAGTACTAGCATTCACAATCAACATGAAACAGTGAACTGGCCATTTTACTTCCATAAAGTATTTCAAAGCTGGATATTTCAAGGACGTTCAAAAAAAAAATTCTGGAGACTTTTTATCCATTAGTGATTGATTGGATGTATAAAATGCCATGGTATTACTATGATTCATAATGTAAAACCTGTGGTGGCTAGATATGTGGCTTTCTCATTGGGGTCTGCGGAACCTTAGGGGGTTGTAACATTTTTCTAGAGGATCTTTGAAAGAAAAAATTCTTCTAATAATGTGTATCTTAAAGGGATAGTTCACCCAAAAATGGAAATTCTGTTATCATTTACTCACCTCTGTCATTCTAAACCTGTATGACTTTAAAAGAAATGTATTTTGCAAAAATATTTCAGTGTTTTTTTTTGCGCATACATGTCAATGGGCACCAAAGTTGTTTGGTTACCAATATTCTTCGAAATATCATTTTTGTGTCCTGCAGAGGAAAGTCACTTATTGTTTTGGAATGACGTAAATTAAGTAAATGACGACAGAATCTTAATTTTTGAGTGAAGTATACCTTTATGACATTAATGATATTAATTTAGAAGTTTCTAAAGTATATTGCAGGTTAATTAACTGAGACAATTTGTTGCTTGAAATGAAATAAATTGAAATAAGATATTTAAAATAAAAACTTATTTCAGCTAGTTGCCATAGCAACAATCTTCATACTCATTTATTTTAACTTGGCGTACTAAAATAACAACAAAATTAAAAATGAATATTTATAAAAACTAAAGATATTAAAAAACAACTAAGTAATTAAACTTAAAATATAAAAGTGAAACATTAATTAAATCAATTAAAAACTGTAATGTATATTAATAATACCAAAATAACACTAACAATATAAGAATATACATTAAACAATTGTGCAATTTAGTAGTCTTTACAATACCACACTCCATAATATTTTCCACACAGTATAAATGAATCGTTTACATTCACATATTTTACACATAAGACAATGTAGCATTGTCTTTGGGGGTCCTTGAGATTTAAAATATTTTTTTTGCTTGCCATTTATGAGCATTGGGCTAATATTAAGAGACTATGAAAAAATACAGTATACTACACAATGTGGGTGAGAACCACTAGAGTGCAGAATGTGCTGCAGCTGAAGAGATGCATGAATAGTTCTCTGAGTGCGCCACCAGGTGGGCAACAATATGCAAATATTTTAACCAAACCAGCAGCCATAGATCAGCGGCTCTCATGCGGTTTACACTGAATATGAAGTGGTTACCCAACACAAGACCCAAAATTGTTGTGCAAATGTAAAAAAATAAAAATACTAATAATAATAAGTCTAAAAAGCAATGTTAATGTTATAACCATGTATTGAATAGACCCAACAGCATTCAATGGGAAAGCATTGCAGTGTATCATGAACGAGGAACATGACGTTATTTATTTTCATTCATAATTTTTTTAATTCCCTGTGACGTGTGCAAGTATCAGTCATATAGAATGAAATAGAGCAACACTGACATCACATTTATTTTTTTAGAAATGCATGTGAAAACCGACTTTTCATTGGCTGTTTTAGAATACCACAACAATTTAATAAATCATTTTATAAATAATGTTAAAATGCAAGTTCAATTAGGTGACCGAATTACATGAAAAAACTCAGTAACTCATAATAAAGCATTATGAATCATGATGAAAATAATAAACTGGAGATTTATTTTAAACATTTGTTCAAACTCATAGATTCATTCAGACCGGATAAATAGTTTGTCTCTCCACGACTCTTGACATGAGCATCAGCAAGTAAAAACAGCTCCTTTCTCTGTTCACCGGTGTGTTTGTGTCAAAGGCAGAAGCTGCTGTTAAACTACTTCTGAACAATCACAGCAATTAGCATGGAATTCATATTAAACGATCTGCATTAAACGATCTCAGCCAGCATAAAAACAAAAGAAATGCATAATAACAAAGTAGGAAATTCTTGGATGGCTCACAGCTAATGAAACCGCCAGCTGCCTCTCTCTTTCAGATGCCGAGCAGAAGGTCCGGATGAAATCCAGGTTGCCATTGGCAACACAGCCTCAACGTCTAGACTGTGAATGACGCTGATACTAGTTCGGAGTCATTTTTACCACATTGTGATACAATTGTTGTGATGTTCTGAGTGATCGCGAGCAGGGCTGGGAAACTAAATTTGAAATTCATGAAATATTTCCAAAAATCAAATTAGAATCTATTAGAATTCCAAGAATCAAAGTCCACCAAAAAGGCATGAATATATAATTATATCTATATCTATGCATTCCTTGAGAATCGACTTCCATGACCTTGGCGCTGCTAGCACCATGCTCTACTTTTTGAGCTACAGGTCCGGTATTCAGCTGTTATGAATGAATGAATGAATGAATATGAAAGAAAGGTTTCAATAAATGCATACATCAACATTAGACACTCTTCATAGCCACATATGTCTGTCATTAAAGGGTTATTAGTTATTGTTAAAAGTCAATTTCCCTATGGAGAAGTTTTTACTTCTGGAACCCACTGTTACACTCTATAACCATCAGCATGTTTTCCAAGTATAAGTGGTTTTTAAATATAATAGCCCTTTTTTGTCAGCTTCATTATCAGTGTGAAATAGAAAAAAGATCGAATTAACAACAATTTTCGTTACTAATTCACATTTTTGCTTTCAGGCTAGGTGCTAGCTATATTTATCATGATATTCATTTATACCCTTAACGGGGAAGAAAAAGATTACCACATGTTTGTTAGCCCTTGAGAATCAAAGTAAACATAACTTGTATGTTCACAACTGAACTCCACAGAGTGACATAGCTTTTAATGAAAATTTTATTTTTTTCCCTAAATTGTTTAAAATATATTTTATTTTTTTTATTATATAATATAAAATATTATTATATTATATATATAACATAAAATATTTTAATATAATTTAACAAAAATGTCTCTAATGAGTAATATATAACTTTAATCAATCTTTTAAACTGTAATAAATATAAATGTGACAATTTACAAAAAACTACAAGTTTATTTGTTGTCAAATAAGATTTGCACAACAGAACTGTACAAATTAAAACATGGATGAAAAAAAGCATGTGTTCATGTCCCCATATAGTGAGACATCAGACACTGAAAACACAGTGTGCATTGCATGTGTTTGAGTTAATAGACGAAACCGTGGCAGTCATTCATACAGAGACATGCAAAACATGCAGTTTTATTAGCAACATGCACTGACTGACGGTTGTCACGTTTATTTCTGCTGTGTGATAGGCTGTTAGATTAACAGGCCCTTTCCTGTCCCCCCGATGGAAAACGCCGAGGGCCAATTTCTACTGAAAACTCTCAAAGCTTTCTAAAATCAGTACCCACTTCCACTGCCTTTCAGAAGGTCACATTACGCCCCATAATGGGATATCCTTTCTGCGAATCTGCACACATGCACACAGAACTACTATCAGCATGGCCATGTTCACAATGAGTTTCCTCCTTCCTGTTATTGAATTCAACAGACCAAAGAGCAGCAAGTTCCGGACAACTGCCAGGAGGCACTGAAGGAAACAGAAACAGTCAAGGCTCTCCTCTTACAGCTCAAACACAAAGCACAGATCATTATACATCTACATACATCTACAACTTACCACCACAGGAAAGTAAATGAAACCAAACTACACCCTATTGTAGCATGAGCATGAATGAGGGTCAGTCACTGTGTTTACATACACTTAAGAAATAAGGTTTATTCTAGGGTTTTTGCAGAAAGCAAAAGCATTCTGAATCATCATGTAAATGTGAAATGTTCTCCTAAAGCCGTTTAATTAAAGAGATTCAGTCAAGAGAAAAATGCAGTCATTTCCTTCTGTCTTTCTTCTGTTGAAAACAAAAGAAGATACTATGGAAGTCCATGGCTATTACCAATTGCTTGGTCACAAGATTCTTCAAAATATCTTCTTTAAGAGAAAATGATTTACCACACAGGTTTTTGCCAGAAAACAGTTCATGTGATCATGTAAACGCATAAATGACATTTTACGGGTTTTTGAAGATAACGTATAAGTAGCATAGCTAAAGTAATGTAAAGGTATAGAGAAAGCTGCTTGTACAACACGTATATTTGGGTTAAGAAAACGTATGAACACAGTGCATGTAATCATAAAGGCCGTTTTGTGTCTCAAACCGCTTTCTAGCAAGAAGTTCTTTGGTCTGTATAGCTATATTTTTACATTAAAATTAATTTTGTGACTTACATATCAAAAATATGCATTCAGAAAATATATAGGGTGAACTTTAATTTGATTCATATTACAACTATTATAAAATAGCAGATAATTTGTCATTTTTATGACGTGGTAAGGTGCAGGCAGTCAAATGGAATGAACTCATGAATCCTCATTAGGGGTGCTCCGATCAGGATTTTTGAGGCCGATCACAGAAAGCAGTATCTGCCGATACCGATCACCGATACCGATCTTTTTAAAGCCTTCTTTTTATAATTTAATAAATTACTTCAATCAGGATTTTTAGACATTTATTCAGGGCCTGAATTAAATTTTTTTCTTAGGTGACTCTTGTGAGAGGGGAAGCAGCTTTCACACAGGAGTCCGCTACTGATCTGTGGCTGTTTACCACAAACACAACATTTATTCCAACATTATAACCATTCCATTATCTTGATTTCAAATCCAAACATTGTTAGTGAATTTGCTTTTTCAGCATTGTGATTCTTTTTGTACACAGTACAGTAATGCAATTTTTCTTAGACGTGTTTAAACACAATAAATATTAGAAACACATTATTCAATGCTTTTTAACTTTTGCATTTAATTCTAGATTTATATATTAAGTTGCTCAAGCAAGTGGCAAAACATTTCAATTACTTTTCTTACGTTATCTCAAACTTACCATTGACAGAAATAGTCAGCTCTACTGCCTTTTCTTTTGCATTGAAATCTTTATTACAAGCAATCCTGCGGTTAATAAAGAACTTTGTTTTACTACCTCCACAAGTGCCATCTATTATTGCCTTGTTTATCTCAAGTGCTTTTTTCCTTTAAAACTAGCCAACAAGCCATGTGTGTTGACTGTGAAAGACAGTATACTTCATATGCATTTATGGGGCAATTGCTACATTTTCCGTTTTCATATGTACTGCAAACAATGTGCTGTCACTTTAATTCAGCGCGTGTATCACAGCAAAAATAGACTCGGTGCGGAAACGATCTCTGCACTGCTACAGATGCACTGCTCCTGAACGCACTGCCGTGTGAAGTGTGAATGCTTTAATTCAAACAGAGTAATGTGAACCTGGCATCATGTGTGTGCGCTGCGAGTGTGCATGAGCCCACGGTCTACATGAGAGCGCGCGAGCGCTGAATGGTTAAACACTGGTAAGAATTAAAAAGAAATGCAATTTATCAATTTTAGTGACGATGTGACACTGCCTCGATTGTGCAAGTGACAATTCCTGACAACTGTGCAGCGTGAGGCCATTTACGTATTTTGAGAGAGAAAGAGAGAGCGTGTGCGGTGATTCACTCACGCTGTTTGTGAAATTACTTCTCACACAAGTTTTTCAAATTACTTTATAAGTTATTTTAATGAAGAAATATGAAGGTGAGTTCCTCACCTTCAGCATTATAATGATTTCACCTGACAGACAGAGACTGAGATGGTGCTGCTGCATGTCGTGCCAAACCACTCACTGCAGGCACGTCATCAGCTTGAGATCAGCCTTTTAGAGACCGCCGATCAATCATCCCAACGTGATTATCGGCCGATAATGATCGGTAGCCGATCAATCGGAGCACCCCTAATCCTCATCATAAATGTGGTTCAAATATTCATGATATGTTTAAAAAAAAAATCACCTTGCAAATTTGGTTTGAAAACTTGTCTTTTATACACTTTAAAAAAAAATAATAATAATAATGCTTATGGTTATAATGGTCAAATAATGTTTAATGGGGTCATATGATGCTGCTAAAAATAAAATTTTTGTTTATTTGGTGTAATGAAATGGGTTTATGTGGTTTAAGGTTCAAAAAACACATTATTTTCCATATAATGTACATTATTGTTTATCCTCTATGCCTCGCCTTTCTGAAATGCGTAGATTTTTGAAAAGCTCTGATCATTGGTGTGCTCTGATTGGCCAGCTATCCAGTGCGTTATGATTGGCCGAATACCTCAAGCGTGTGGTGGAAAGGTTACACCCCTTGCCATATTGTGATGGTGTGTCCCGGCCGGAGCGACGAGTGCATCTCGCTACGTAAACATAAAACCATGTCTGCATTTGTGATCGGAGAAATGACAAACGACAAGCGCTACTCTACACTGCCAAAACTCGCGTTTGAATCATCAGTGACAAATCCGTTAAATGAAAACGTACTTACAGTCTGTGAGTCTGAACAGCCGGTATTGTAGTCTACTCTCCCTGGATCAGGAAACAGTCCTCCATAAAATGTGCTGCACACATCTGAATATTTGGGTTGAACTGTTCTGGAACCGTGTTGTAAATACAACTTAACCACTAAATTCTAGTTTTTCCCCCCCCCCGTGTCCTCTTTTGGAAGACCAAACAAAGTAGTTTCGCTTTCACAACTAAACACACGGCGGCTAAGTGAGCTGGCCGCGGCTGATAACGGAGCGGCCCGTCGATTCGACGAAGAGCGTCCGCTGCTGTGCGCAACAACACATGTGACGACCCCGGCTTTGACTCCGCTTTGTCCACGGGGAAGCCGATCCGGCGATCCATCACAGTTGAATGTATTTCCTCAGCGACCAGCACGGATCAGCTCTAGGCATGACGAAGCGGATATCGTCCTCTTTTGGAAGGCCAAACAAACTAGTTGCGCTTTAACAATTGTTGAGCAGTTGTTCACTGACGAGTTGCGCAAAACCACGTTCATATTCGCACGATTTTTTTGCGCAGCTCGTCAGTGAACAACGGCTCTGTGTAGTTAATGCTGCTCAATGTGAACGCACGCAGGTGATGGAGATTTACCGCTGATTACAGAACCGGCTTTCTGACAAGATGCGCGTTAAATATCGCATGAGATTTATCGTGCAGCCCTAGTTTTTATGTTACTTTTTACTTGATGGGCACACAATTCAATTAAAAATAATGTAGGTTTAATTTCAATCTAATATGATTCTGATTCAGTCAGCCAAATCAAAAGTGTCCTGGGAAAATCACCAAAGGTTGCGTTGCATCAAAATCCCTTAAGTTATTAATACTGCAACCCAAATGGAAAAGCAGACTGCATGATAAAGCACTTTCCCTGCACCCCTTTGAGCTTACAAGGTATAACTGTAAAAAGCAGGTGAGCCTTTCCTTCAAAGACTTGCTGCCATTACTGTATGTAAACAACATGGCATGTGTGCTAGGTAGCATATCTGAAATCTGTGGAATGAGAAAAGCTGTCATATCTGTAACAATCAGTGTGACAGTCAGCACAGAACATGTGGCCTCAGGATGTGTTGCATGCACCGGAATGTTGAAATTTGCATGCCTGCTTGCTATCAACAGCTGGTTTGGTTCATGTCCAAATGAATGAATCGCTCACTAGTTCAATATCAACAGATGAACTGTGTAAAACGAGTCATAACTTCTGTTGCATAACAGTAAAGACATTTTCAAACATTTTAATCACAACAAAAGACAAAGTGAATCATGGCTTCTAGAGGTTTAGGTTATAGCCTGCAGGACAACTAGAATTTTAACAGTTAACAGATTTCTTCCAATATTTACAATTATATTAAGATTCAGATGAGACATCAACTTGAGTTGAGTTCTGCTGAAATCATGATTTCTACTGTAATAATCAAGCCAAACACCTTACAATGAATGCAGCTGAGCTCTACTGAGACCATGATTCACAAAATCACAAATTCTAATAAAATGAAACAATTAAGCCAAAGATATCATGATGGGATGCAGCTGGGCACTACTGAAATCATTATTTTGTCAGAAATCATAAAGCCAAAGACATCAGGATGGGAAATCATGAACCGATCAGAAATCATGAAGCCACAGATGTCATGACACAGTTGAGTGCTACTGAAAACATTCATAAGAAACATGATAATGATTTTATCAGAAATTATGAAGCCAAATAGGTCATGACAGGGTGCGGCTGAGCGCTACCAAAATCATCAGAAAGCATAAAGCCAAAGATCTAATTATGGGACACAGCTGAGCGCTACTGAAATCCAGACTTTTTCAGAAATCATTAAGTCAAAAATGTCATGATGGGACCCAACTGAACGCTACCAAAATCATGATTTGACCAGAAATCATAAAACCAAAGATGTCATGCATAGTATGTAGCTGAGTGCTACTGAAGCTTATAGCCAAAAATCTCCTGGTTGGACGTAGCTGAACACTATACCAAAATTATTATTTGATCAGAAATCATGAAGAAAACATCTCATGACTGGACACAGCTAATAAGCACTATGGAAATCATGAATTTGATCAGAAACTATCAAATCATGAAGCCAAAGATCTTATGACCGGACGCAGTTGAGCGCTAGCAAAATAATGATTTTATCAGAAATCATACTGCGAAAGATCTTGTGCCAGGACATGGCCGAGTGCTAACGAAATCATGATTTAGTCAGAAATAATAAAGCTAAAGATAGCAAATCTTTACTGGAATAAAAAGCCTCATCACGAAATCATGATTTCTACTGAAATATGAAACACATAATGAAATGCAACTGTGCTGAAATCATCAAATTGAGAGTGCAGTTATGATTTCTACTGAAATATGAAACACATAATGAAATGCAACTGTGCTGAAATCATCAAATTGAGAGTGCAGTTATGATTTCTACTGAAATATGAAACACAATGAATTGCAACTGTGCTGAAATCATCAAATTGAGAGTGCAGTTATGATTTCTACTGAAATATGAAACACAATGAAATGCAACTGTGCTGAAATCATCAAATTGAGAGTGCAGTTATGATTTCTACTGAAATATGAAACACAATGAATTGCAACTGTGCTGAAATCATCAAATTGAGAGTGCAGTTTTGATTTCTACTGAAATATGAAACACAATGAATTGCAACTGTGCTGAAATCATCAAATTGAGAGTGCAGTTATGATTTCTACTGAAATATGAAACACAATGAAATGCAACTGTGCTGAAATCATCAAATTGAGAGTGCAGTCATGATTTCTACTGAAATATGAAACACAATGAAATGCAACTGTGCTGAAATCATCAAATTGTGAGTGCAGTCATGATTTCTACTGAAATATGAAACACAATGAATTGCAACTGTGCTGAAATCATCAAATTGAGAGTGCAGTTATGATTTCTACTGAAATATGAAACACATAATGAAATGCAACTGTGCTGAAATCATCAAATTGAGAGTGCAGTCATGATTTCTACTGAAATATGAAACACAATGAAATGCAACTGTGCTGAAATCATCAAATTGAGAGTGCAGTCATGATTTCTACTGAAATATGAAACACATAATGAAATGCAACTGTGCTGAAATCATCAAATTGTGAGTGCAGTCATGATTTCTACTGAAATTACTCAAACACAGATCACATGAGGAGATCAACCTGAGCTCAGAGCGGAATATTAATGTCCAGCTCAACCCAGACTCATTTACTAACGCCACACCCACTCATATTTGTCAGCTTTCATTCTTCCGCAGCTGAAATGTGTTGGGAAAAGGAAATGAACTGTATACAGAAGAACTGAACCTGACAGAGGCGTCCATTTGGCCAAACTAAAGCTATTTAGCTCGGAGCTTTCCACCTGTCGACAGCTCCATCATATTCATAACGCAGTGAGACCATCACTGGGCATGTGCTGCTTTGCATCTTATTTTATTAAGACAGGCAGACAGATGCTTAGCAAATTATTACAGATAATCCACACATAACATCCCCCAGTCGTACTCGATGAATGACAGGAAAACAGCGATTAGCAGCCTGTGTCACTCAAAGAATTCATATGGAAAAACACCTATTCACATCGACTCGAGCAGCACTTTATTTGATAGACTTGTCAGCAATGAGCTGCATCTTTAGCAAACAAAGGCCTGCTTTCCATCCATCGGACAGGAGAAAACATCACATCGCCATCTGAAGGGTAAATAAGAGCAGACGATGCTCATCTCTCACCGTAGCGTCGGCCCCACGCACGCCGTGTCCGTGCTCTCGATCTCTTGTAATATTCGCTCATGTTCGGTGATAGTCTCCAAGCTCTCGCTCTCCGCCATGTTGGCTCTAATCGTCACAGTGTTCGCTTGTGACAATGCCGACGGAGATGCAGTAACTCTAGTCCACCGATAGATGTCGCTGCAGCAGTCCGGCAGCTCGCGGGGTTTGCAGGTCAGGTATAAAGGTCGCTGTTTTGGGACTCTGTCAGTGAGCTAGTGACTATGCAGAGCTAAAATAAGTCGAATATTAGAGTTGAGTGCGCAAGGGTCTTTTCTCTTGACCTTGGATGGAAAAAAATCTCACACATTTGATGAATGGCTGTTTTGTATTATTATCTGAATATCAACAGTTGTAACATTTAGTCAGTCGAAGGTTTATGTAGTTTTATGTACAATTATGTAATTCTGTGTCTGTTTGTTAATTAGGAATTTGTGGGCACATTATTAAGGTTTTAAGATTTAAATATTGATTTTATTCTGAAGTGAAAAATTTAAAGGGGTCATATGATGCTTTTTTAAAGATCATTATTTTGTGTATTTGGTGTAACAGAATATGTTGACATGCTTTAATGTTCAAAAAAACATTTTTCAAATACTGTACATTATTGTAGTTCCTCTATGCCCCGCCTCTCTCAAAAGCTTTGTTTTCTTCAAAGTCCCTCCTTCCGACAAGCTCAGTCTGCTCTGATTGGCCAGCTGACCCAGTGCATTGTGATTGGCCGAACACTGCAAGCACTCGTCGGAAATGTAACGCCTCTTACCATAATCGCGAGCTTCATCTTTCAAAATAAATGTAAAGACAGAGCCCGAAAGGGGAACAGAGTCACGTGACAGACACAGTGATGAAGCTGGGATGTGTTTGCAGTACACAAGCCACGGTTAAACAGCTGACGTCCACTGAGAGTGACAACCCCCCCCCCCCCCTCTCTCCTCTCGTCTCTCTCTCACACACACACACAGACACACACGCGATGCGCAAAACTCCGCATTTGAACGTCAATAGCAAATACTTAAACTCATAAAAAAACAGTAGCGCCAGATTGTCAGAGCAAAGTCAGAATTACCTCCTCTCCTAGGTTCACGCAACGGTCGTCCATAAAATGCATTGCTGTTTTGTTGTAAGTCATCTTAAAGATTCCTAATGCATCTACTTTCGGAAGGCCAAATAAATTGCTTTTGCTTTCGCCTAGAAACACATTTTTTCCCTGACATGCTGCTTCAACACTACTGCGGTTACTGAAACCACGCCTTCTTTCTTTGCGTGAACTTTTGGGCGGCATTATGCAAATCTTCCCTTATAGTGATGTAGATATGTGGGGGCGTTTTAGAACAAGCCGTTTTAGGGGGGGCGTGTCAGAGTCTTAACTTTTATAAAGAATAGCTCTTTGGTTTTGAGACTTTAGTCTTTGCAACTTCAGTGATTTTATCTATGCACAATCAGCTTGTAACGTTCCAAAGAGAAAGGAAAAATTGAAATTCGCATCATATGACCCCTTTAAACTCGCTCTGGTGATTAAAAAAGAATTGACACAAAGGCCAGAGTGCGTGTTGTTTCTAATGTTATTATTTTTTTATTTAATACTTATTGTAATTAATGGGGTTATTATTCAGTATTTCCATGAATTAGATGTACATTTCAGACATCTTTGCTTTCATTAAAACCTATAGTTTAACTTAGTGAAATCATTACATTTGCATTCATAGTGTTGATATTATGACATATCTTCAATTAAAATATGGGCTATTAAATATGTATTTATTCATATGCCTGTATATACACTACCTGTAAACATATGGAATCATTTTTGTTACTCATATTTTTTTTTGTAATTACGTTAATTGTACACACTTAAAAATGCTGGGTTAAAACAGCCCAATAGCTGGGTTTGTCCATATTTTACGCAGCGCTGGGTTTGTATTTAACCCAGCATTTTTTTTAGAGTGTACAGTCTATTGCCAGTTGTGAAAATAATTAGAAAATTGAAATATTTGAATACAGATATTTATTTATTTTTGTATGTGTTTTGCATAATTACCAAGTTTAATTTCTATTTTATTTATTATTATAATAATAATAATATTATTACATAGTATTTTACTACTTCTTTGAAAAAAATGTCTATTTGCATTCCAAATAGACCTGATATAAAAAAAAATAGGCCTGTCATACTGAGTAGTATTACCATACACTTTGTGTCAGATTGGTGATTTATGACCTGATTTATGACCTGATTTATGACCCCTGTCAGCGTTGATTGACAGGCTGTCATATGTCAAATGTGTATATGATCAGATTTATGACCTGATTTATGGCTATATGGCTATCACCGGGGTCCTGTCACCCCTGACTGACATGATAGTGGGGTGTGTAAATCAAAAAGATCAAAACAGATGTTAGATCTGACTTTTGATGTATTTATGACTGGATTTATGATGTTTTTATCTCTTACCTGCGCCATGGGGTTTTTATGGCGTTCCTTCCTGACCTGTTGCTACCTTCCAGTCTGGAGGTGTTTGGGTTCTTCCTGATTGTGGAAAAAATGGCTAAGCAAAGGGTGTGTATTGTCACCTTAACAGGATCAATATTTGTTTGGATCTATACGGTATGTGTTAATGCCTAGTCACCAATTTGTCCCTATCAGCCCGTCTACATCCACCTCTGAATAAGGAGATTGTCTGGACACATGCCTCCCATGTTTGTGTTTTAGGTCAACACCTTTGTTGGATTGGTGTCTAGACACCAGAGCCCAAAGCTTCTCCCCTATCTGTTTCCTACCGTGATGTAGTCGGTGTTCGATATAATGTTTTAATATGTTTGTTAACGGGGATGTGCTTTGTTTGTGGGTTGGAAGATATCCAGACACGTGTCCATCTCAAACCCCTAAACGGTTCAGTTCTGCTTGATCTATAGGCTAAATGTTGATAGCTAAGACATCACTGTATTGATTGTTTGCAACAATACTGGAATGCCCTGGCAAGACGAATGTACAAAATATTTTCCATGCCAATAAAGCACCTAAAAACTGAAAACTAAAACATAGAATTAAAGAATTCACCAAGACCATATTTCTATATGCGTCTGAAAAATATGTTATGTCCGGGCATGTTCTTTCTACGTCATTTGTATGTGTGTATGCTAACACCTCTGTAGGATCAGTACAACCTAATCTGTAGGCCGATTAGGTAAACTTATGAGAAGGAGTCTTAAGTTAAAAATTATTCAAACCACCAACTATCCACCAAGACCACCTCACCTATCCATTTACTTCTGATAGTGAAGGTGGTTGTGGGGTCTAACTGACAGCAGATAAGAGTATCCTATGTGTGCTTGTGTTAATGGTTTTACAACATTCATCTCATATAGATGTGCACAGTATCATGCTTTAGTTCAGTTCAGTTCATTTTATTTATAAAGCACAATAAAACAACAATGGGTGACCATTGTGCTGAACAATATTGTTTAAAAGACGTCAAAGTACATAACATGATGTGACAAGACAAACACATTTTAAATAAGCCCTGCTTTAGACAATGAATTAACACTTTGGCTGATTCTTTGGGCTCCGCATCCTCGGTCTCTCACACACACACGGTCGTGCACACGTAAGGGTGTCCAGATGTTTTATGGGGACATTCCATTGGCGTAATGGTTTTTAGACTGTACAAACTGTATTTTCCCTCACCCTACACTCTTAAAAATAAGGGTGCGCAAAAGTTCTTCAAGCTGATCCAAAGAAGAACCATGTTTGTTCACAAGAACGAATAAAAAACAATTCAGTCAAGGTTCTTTGAAAGGGAACCATCTCTTTCTTATACCTTTTTAAATCGGAAGAACCTTTCCTTTCACCACAAAGAACCTTTGTGAGAACAAAGGGTCTTCGAATGTAAGTTCCTTTGATGGACCATTTAGACAAAGAAGTCTTTCTAGGCAAACGCGTGAAGCACCTTTATTTTTAAGAGTGTATACACCAACCTTGCACATAAACCTACCCCTTACAGAAAACTTTGTGCGTTTTAAGATTTAAAAAAACTTCATTC
Organism: Sinocyclocheilus anophthalmus; assembly: GCA_018155175.1. Lineage (NCBI taxonomy): Eukaryota > Metazoa > Chordata > Actinopteri > Cypriniformes > Cyprinidae > Sinocyclocheilus > Sinocyclocheilus anophthalmus. Next base: position 177,548 of record JADLZN010009924.1, read on the forward strand.
TGTATGATTTATAAGCTTGTTTCCTCACGGGGACAAAAAAATGTCCCCACAAGAATTTTGGATATCGCCATATTTGTCCGCCATAATGTAGCGGTATACCTGAACCACACACACACATCTGAGTATACTACATTTTAAGTATGAGCAAAGTCGTATTTGTTATTTAAGAAATGTTTTCATTTTAATCTAGCCTGTTGATAGTATGTGTACTGTAAAAGAACAAATATAAATTTCGCTTAAAACGTCAGTAAAATAATTACACCCACAATTTTAAACATGATTAAAAGGTTAAACACATTGTGTTACTAAAGCAAGGCATGCTGTCTAATGTCTTTAATTTTCTTTAAATAGACTGATGACCACTATTGTTTCTTTAGAAAATTAATGCGCCCAAGTGCTTTTCTCACATGAGTAGAAAACTCTTTGGATGGGTTTGTGACAAACACATATATATTTTTTTTTTACTAAACTTTTTTTTTTTTTTTTTAATGTATGACTGAACTTTTCTCATTTGACAGACCTACGTTTAAAATTATTTACCCGAGATGTTTAACAGCCAGAGGGAATACATGCTGTTTTCTAATGTTCATGAAACCTTTATTGGTGTAAAATTCTCACCTAGAACACAAAACTTGTACATTTTGACTATTTTGTAGGTATCATGTCATTTTAAATGGTTTACTAAAAGATTAAAGCACTAGAATCTGTGATTTTCAAAATCTAAAATATAAGGATGTTTCAACTATTATCATCGTTTCCTTTTGACCCTAATAAACTGGTAATGAATTTTCTATGCAAGTGACACAATATACAGTTCTCATACTATGTGTGTAAATAGCTGTGCTAAAACATTTATGACTATTTTTGCATGCCAACAGATTTTGTCAGGGATGTGTCGCATCTAAGAATCACAATGTTTTGTAAATTACATTTTTCTTACATTACTAGATTTGGTCATATTATCAAGATTTCGGATGGTCGTTCACAATTTGTTTGTTGGACTGTGTATGTTTTTTATTTTTTGGTGAAGGCATCTTTTTGTGAGCTGTCATCATAATAGGAATAAATAAAAATTAAGAAATTAAGTAACAGTCTTTCTCTTCGAGATATTTCTTTTAGTGCAACTTTGTGTCTGTCCACAAAGTGTGATCACGTGAAGCATCAACACAAAAATTAAGTCTAGCTGTTTTACCCTTAAAACTATTAAAACCAAAAAAGCCTGACCAATCAAACTATTGCACTGAAAGCTGCACATTCATTTAAGTTTGAGCATGTTAAAGTTTCCACACTCTTCTTGTGTAGATACATTTTATCCATAACCTTTCGTACATTCAAGCGACCAAATCACTAAGAAAGAGAGTATAGCAAGAAAATAAATGTTTACACTGCATACAGAATTCAGAATACAATTGTGAAAGTTTTTAAATGTGGATTGGTAAATGATATTTTCATTACTCCACTAGATTTAGTCATCTTGTTCAAACAGCAGATGACACAATTCACATTTCGTTTGTTTGGCTGTTTTTGTTTTAAGACTTCTCCGTAAGTTCATGCTAATCCTTGCATGGGAAAGAGAGCAGGATGAGCACATCCTATTCATTTAAAGGCTATGAGCTTTTTTAATATCTTATTTGAGTGATTTGGGTGTACCAGAATATTTTTGAGCTTTCATGTGCAAAAACCATTATTGTTCAAATACGTACCCTTCTTAGTAGTCCTCTTATGCCCCGCCTCCTAAAACGCACTTCGTTTTCGACAATCCCTCCTTCCGACAAGCGCCGTCTTCTCTGAGTGCCAGCTGCCCAGTGCATTTGTGATTGCCGCACCCGCAAGCACTCGTCTGAAATGTCACCCCCGTTACATAATCGCGAGCTTCATCTTTCAAAAAAAATTTAAAGACAGAGCCCAAAAGGGGAACACAGTCGCGTGACAGACACAGTGATGAAACTGGTCTCTCATGTCTCGCTCTCAACATTAAAAAACTTTCACAATAGTTTAGAAGAGAGGATTTTAGTATTAGGTATTTGTTCTACTTATTTCTTATACTTATATAACATATTTCTGTTGTGCAAACATATTTCATGTATAAAAGAGTATGTCTATAACTTTTCAAGCGCGTGTAGTGTAATGTTATGCTTCTTAACCGTAATCACATTACAACAAGGTGACATAGTCCCTCTAGCAAATCCGCCAAAAATCTTAGCACACGGTAGATGCTTATGACCGAAGGGGAGCACACATAGGCCTACTCTTTAATGTCAAGCAGACATGTTGAAAGAAACAAGTACGACAAATAAAATGTGAACATCGTCATCAGCTATAAACAAAGCAGTTTGTAGTGGCTTATTTGATGCTGTACTTCCATACATTCCAAGGAACATCACTGCATGTTTGACCACAATCAAAAGAAATCATCACCTGAACCATCAAAAAACCAAGGTAACAATTCATCGATTATCTCTGTGGAAAAATAGTAATTTTACAATTCACACAGCACTAATAGAACAGACGAAAGGATTCTGTCCCATGTTCTCATTATAGCTAAAATTTCCTCTTTTGCCATGTCGTACCCACTTCTGCATTTTCGTAATTCAAGTCTTTTTAGTCAATGTTGTTTTGTGCACAGATATTCCTATGTAAAGATTATTTTTATTTATTTTTTCAAAAGGTGCACATCAGAGTTCTCAAAATGTGTTGCAGTATCTATCAAATTTGACAAAGTGGAGAAACAAAGATCTTTAGCACGTACACACATTGTAGATGCTTACGTACACCAGAGATGTTGCTTTATTTGACTCACGCAGATGGGCGTAGAGCTGATCACATTCTTTATGTTTAATGTCGTTGGATTAAAAAGATTGGATGATCAACACTCAGGGGAACTTTTGAAATGGTGGTTGTCAAATAATAAAAAGAGTCAGTCAAATGTTTAATATTTTCTTAAATGAATATGATGTAACTCGTCATGCTCTATCCATGCCAGGAATTAGGCATGAAAGAGGCTCCTTAAAGGTGTCCATATGATGCGATGTCAGATTTCCTTCTCTTTGGAGTGTTACAAGCTGATTTGTGCATAGATAAGATCCCTGAAGTTGCAAGACTAAAGTCTCAAAACCAAAGAGATATTATATTTAAAAGTTAAGACTCGTCCACGCCCCCTAAAACTCTCGTTCTAACCACGCCCCCACATATCTACCTCACTATGTGGAAATATTTGCATAATGCGCCCAAATGTGCAAGCAAAGACAGAAGGCGTGGTTTCAGTACCGCAGTTAGTGTTGAAGCAGCATGTCAGGGAGACGCTGTGTGTGTTTCAGTGCGAAAGCAAAAGCACGTTATTTGGCCTTCCAGAAGTAGATGCATTTAGGAATCATTAAGATGACTTACAACAGAACAGCAAAGCATTTAACGGACGACCGTTTTCGTGAACCTAGGAGAGGAGGTAATTCTGACTTTGCTATGACAATCTGGCGCTTCTGAAACAGCTACTGTTTTGTTATTAGTTTAAGTATTTGTTATTGTCTGTTCAAATGTGGAGTTTTGCACATTGTGTGTGTGTGAGCGAGAGAGAGAGCGAGAGAGAAGAGAGAGAGAGGGTCACTCACAGTGGAGTCAGCTGTCTTAACCATGGCTTGTGTGCTGCAAAGAAACACATACCAGCTTCATCACTTTGTCTGTCACACGACTCTGTTCCCATTTCTGGTTCTGTCTTTACATTTATTTGAAAGATGAAGCTCGCGATTATGGGTAAGGGGCGTTACATTTCCGACGAATGCTTGCGTTGTTCGGCCAATCACAATCCTGGGGTCAGTTGGCCAATCAGAGCAGACTGCGCTTGTCAAAGGAAGGGGCTTTGTTAAAACGAAGCGTTTGAGAGAGGCGGGGCATAGAGGACCTCCAATAATGTACAATTTTGAAAATCTGTTTTTTTTGAACATTACAGCAGTCAACATATTCTGTTTACCCCCAAATCACAAAAATAAATGATCTTTAAAAAAGCATCATATGACCCCTTTAAAACAAATACAGCCAAACAAACAAAATGTGAATTGCGTCATCTGCTATCTGAACAAAGATGACTAAATCTAGTGGAGTAATAAAAATATAATTTACAAATCCGCATTTAAAAACTTTTCACAATTGTTTATGAAACAATGTATATACATTATAAACATTTCTTTTCTTGCTTGTCTCTCTTTCTTAGTGATTTGGTCTCTTGAATGCACGAAAGGTTATGGATGAAATGTATCTATACTCTTTACAAGAGCGTAGAAACTTTAACATGCTCAAACTTGAAAGAATGTGTGGCTATCAGTGCAATAGTTTGATTGGTTTCAGCTGTAATAGTTTTAAGGGTAAAACAGCTAGACTTAATTTTTGTGTTGATGCTTCACGTGATCACACTTTGTGGACAGACACAAAGTTGCACTAAAATAAATATCTCAAAGAGAAAAACTGTAACTTAATTTCTTAATTTTCATTTATTCCTATTATGATGACAGCTCACAAAAAGATGCCTTCACTTAAAAACATACACAGTCCAACAAACAAATTGTGAACGGCTATCCGAAATCTTGATAATATGACTAAATCTAGTGGTGTAAGAAAAATGTAATTTACAAAACATTGTGATTCTAAGATATGCCATATCCCTGGCGAAAATCTGTTGGCATGCAAAAATAGTCATAAATGTTTTAGCACAGCTATTTACACACATAGTATGAGAACTGTATATTGTGTCACTTGCATAGAAAATTAATTACCAGTTTATCAGGGTCAAAAGGAAATGATGATAATAGTTGAAACATCCTTAGCTTGTACATTTCTTTCATGTTGAAAAACACAGATTCTAGTGTGTTTGATCTTTTAGCAAGTCAATTAAAAATGACATGATACCTACAAAATAGTAAAATAGTCAAAACGTACAAGTTTTGTGTTCTAGGTAAGAAATTTTACACCAAGTGTTAAAGGCCAGGTAAATAATTTAAACGTAGGTCTGTCAAATGAGAAAAGTCCAGTTGTATATTAAAAAAAAAAAAAAAAAAAGTTTCTGAAGTAAAAAAATATATGTGTTTGTCACAAACCCATCCAAAGAGTTTTCTACTCATGTGAGAAAAGCACTTGGGTGCATTAATTTTCTAAAGAAACAATACTGGTCATCAGAGTATTTTAAAGAAAATTAAAGATAGACAGCATGCCTTGCTTTAGTAAGACAATGTGTTTAACCTTTTAAACATGTTTAAAATTGTGGGTGTAATTATTTTACTGAGAAGTTTTAAGTAAAAATGTATATTTGTTCTTTTACAGTATACATACTATCTATGGGTTGGATTAAAATGAAAACATTTCTTAAAGGGGTCCTATTATGCTCTTTTCCAAAGTCTTGATTTTGTTTTGGGGGTGTACTAAAACAGGCTCTCATACTAGGTTGTTTGAAAAACATTATTTTTCACATATTTTACATTTATTACAACACCTCTCTCCCCAATCCTGCATGAACGGCTCGAATAGTTCCTCAAATGAAGGCTCGCCTTCTGAAATACGAAATGTGCTGATTGGTTAGCTGGGCCTTGGTTTTTGTGATTGGCTGCACTCGGCGCCTGGTCGGGAAATCCCATGCTGCTTACCATAGCCGCCTGCGAGCTTCAGTATAAATATTGCGGTCAAAAATCAAGATTCAGGTAGCGCGCTATTAAACCCAATGCTGTAACACACCTCGAAAGTCGTCTGCCTTGGGAAATCTAGCATGTCTCCGATATAGTGATAGCACTCGTTGCCTTCTCTAGTGTGCAGCTTAACCAGGTCTCGTCCCATTCGTCGATTTTTGTGATATCACAAATCCTGGAAATTATGTGTTGTAGTCCAAACGAGTCATTCTTTGTAGTTTTTGAAAAGTGATTTCTGTTAAATAAAATATCTCCTGTTGAAGTGGACTTTGAGCTTTGTAAGCTTTGCATATATTTTTTATTTATGCTCAAACAGCAACATTATACACAAACTAACGTTAAAAAAGTGAAATCACAATCAATAGGGACCCCTTGAAATAACACAAAAAGATAAACACTAAATATATTATTCTGCCTATACTTACAATCTTAGTATACTCATTTGTGTGTGTGTGAGCCCAAAGAATCAGTCAAAGTGTTAATTCATTGTCTAAAGCATGATACCATGCACATCTATATGAGATGGATGGTGTAAAGCCATTAACACAAGCACATAGAGGATACTCGCATACACTGTCAGTTAGACCCCACAACCACCTTCACTGTCAGAAGTAAATGGATAGGTGAGGTGGTCTTGGTGGATAGTTGGTGGTTTGAATAATGTTTAACTTAAGACTCCTTCTCATAAGTTTATCTATTCAACCTACAGATTAGGTTGATCTGTTGATCTGATACAGAGGTGTTAGCATACACACATACAGATGAGGTAGAAAGAACATGCCCAAACATAACACCTTTTCAGAAGCATATAGAAAGTGTGATGGGTACTGGTCTTGGTGAATTCTTTAATTCTATGTTTTAGTTTTCCATTTTTAGGTGCTTTATTGGCATGGAAAATATTTTGTACATTCGTATTGCCAGAGCATTCCAGTATTGTTGCAAACAATCAAAACAGTGATGTCTTAGCTATCAACATTTAGCCTATAGATTGAGCAGAACTAAACCGTTTAGGGGTTTGAGACGGACACGTGTCTGGATATCTTCCAACCCACACACAAAGCACATCCCCGTTAACAAACATATTAAAACATTATATCGGACACCGACTACATCACGGTAGGAAACAGATAGGGGAGAAGCTTTGGGCTCTGGTGTCTAGATACCAATCCACCAAAGGTGTTGACCTAAAACACAAGCACGGAAGCCAGATGCCCCAGACAACCTCCTTATTCAGAAGTGGATGTAGACGGGCCGATAGGGACAAATTGGTGACTAGGCATTAACACATACCGTATAGATTCAAACAAATATTGATCCTGTTAAGGTGACAATACACACCCTTTGCTTAGCCATTTTTTCCACAATCAGGAAGAACCCAAACACCTCCAGACTGGAAGTTAGCAACAGGTCAGGAAGGAACTCCATAAAAAACCCATGGCACAGGTGAGAGATAACAATACAGTCATAAATACATCAAAAGTCAGATCTAACATCTGTTTTGATCTTTTGATTTACACACGCCCACTATCATGTCAGTCAGGGGTGACAGAGGGGTCATATAGCCATAAATCAGGTCATAAATCACCAATCTGACACAAAGTGTATGGTAATACTACTATACTGTATACATATAATTGTGGGAAAATAACGCATATGGTTAAAGCATCCATCAAAAACACAGTTATTTTAGTCACTCTACCTTAAGGTCGTTCCTAGGGGCAGGTCTACTGACTCCAGCTCTGCTAAAACATTCCCATACACCTTTCCTTCTCCTTTGTCCTCTTCTTGGGGCCACCCCCCACCCCCCTACTTTGGGTAATCTTGAGACTGCTGCTTCTGCTGTTGTACAATTCTGTTTATCGTGTTTTTAAGAAAACTGGGGGGGGGGGAAGAAAAAAAAAAAAAAAAAAAAAAAAAAAAAAAAAATCGTGCTGTCCAGCAGGACTGCCATACTACAGTCAGCAGAAAACTGCAACTAAGGGACAGACCTTGTGATCTCTAGTACTTTGAATCTAACAAAACAGACTTAAGTGCTGTCCTGTTAAATATTTCCCAATTGTGTTTCGAGATTTATCACACTATTGGACCAGGATCTGAATTTTATGGTACCCGAGTCCACTATAAAAGACTCCGAAAAAAGTGTGATATTGTAAAAATGCTTTACACACGTTTATGATAAGTTTGTAATTTGTAAGAATAACCTCAAATCGAATAGCATGTCTTACATATTCGCACTTGGACACTGCTCATGAAAAATTGAAAAAGTGAACAAAAGAAGTATACGCCATATTTACGCCATAACATCAACTGTTTGATTGCATGTAAGAGGAATTATCTTACAAATTACACAGATTACAAAACACTGTTCTGTTTGCAAACTGATGAACAGTTGTTACCAAGCATAGACAAGCCGTTTCCTCTCTGTTTCAAAACAAGAAGAGGTTGTGACCTAACTTACCAACGAGATAAACTTTTTTTTTTTTTTTTACAAAAAAAAAAAGTTTGCGTTTGCTTTTATGTGTAACTTGTCTTTAGAAGCAACATATCTAACTGACCTGTTGTCTTGTTTTCATTATCAGTTTGCAACCTCTTTTCTTTTTGGAAAACAGTAATACTGTGAAATATTACAAATAAAAAAAATGTTTTCAAATTTTAATGTATTATAAAATGTAATTTATTCCTGTGATGATGTGGATGCCAAGCTGTATTTACAAGCAACTCATCACTCCAGCCTCAGTTGTACATGATCCTTCCGAAATCATTCTAATATGCTGATTTGCAAAATTGAAAAATTGAAAAAAAAAAAACTGTGATGCTTAATATTTTTGTGGAATCCAGGACATATGTTTTTTTCAGGATCCTTGATGAATAGAAGGTTCAAATGCATCATTTTTTTCATAGAAGCAGAACAAACATTTAAGAAAAAATAAAATAAAAATTGAGTCACTTTCCATAATGAAATCTTGTGTTAGACAACAGCTGAATCACATGACTTCTAACATGTATGAGGACAGGGCTGTGATGTCACCAGTGTTGTTTTACACCAGTTTTTTCTTAGAATATTGTACACTTCTGTTTTATGAACTTCAAAAATGTTTTCTTTTACTCAGATGTCAGGTATCTAACCACAATATCAAGACGAGCATATAGAGCAGTGTATCACTTTATCCTCTCACAAAAGCCCAGGATGTATTTCCATCCTCACCCACAGGATAATTAAACAGCTGCACCTCTGAATCACAATGAGTCATTGAGGCACATATCGAAAAGGTGAGTCAGCGTATGGCCAGTCATAAAGCTTTGGGAAACTAAATACAAGATCAGACAAGTGCAATTTAATCTGGGCTGCTCAGGAGTTGTGTTTAGTCAAACGTCCAATTCAGCAAAATGACATTATTCATAAATGATGCTGAAATACAATTGACATCTTTATTTTATGATTCATTTATTACTAATATTCTGTATGTGACATTAGATTGCTAATGATTCCATTTGCAGTTAGTCGTTTAAAAATTAAGGCAGGTCAGAAAATGTAAAATGTTTAAACAATAACTTTTATTTAGAATGAAATACATTCACATCACCACAATAATGTTAAATTAAATTATTACAAGCGTTTTGGCCTGTTGATTATTTTCCAACCACACGTTCAAATGTTTTACATATACAATATATTATATATACACTACTTAAAAAGACAAAAAACAGCTCTTACATGAGGCCAAGCACGACAGTGTGTGTGTGTGTGTGTGTGTGTGTGTGTGTGTGTGTGGTGTGTGTGTGTGTGTGTGTTAAAGCATTGTTTAAAAGCACTTTGTGATTGAGCCACTCCCACACTATACAAGTGAACAAGAAGGACTGTAATTTGTTTAAATGAGTCACATGATGATTTCACATCTGGTCATCTTCTTGGAATGGTGGGTGGTCGTAACACAACCTTCACTCTATCTCCTGTGACCTGCAATGGGAAAAGTCTACAGTTTACCAAAAAGGTGAACGTAAGATTTCTTATAGTGTAGCTGTATTGATTTGGAAGCATTTGGACTGCTCACATATGAAGCAGCACATTAACATTACAAGATAAACTGTGTTATATGTAAGCATACATAATAATATAATCACTATAAGAGTAAATGTAAGTAACTAACTTGATCTGTACTCCAGGATCCTGTTGCTAAAGATGGTTTGACTGGAGGAACAGGAGGTGGAGTCGGCTTGAGTCCCTACAATTACACAGACTCAAGCTGAGAGAATGTATTAACAAGTGCACAAGCACAATGAAATTACTTACACGTTATTGGCTCTGTCCAAAAATTATATCCTACTGAAATAGGTTGGATACTGTGTCTATTTAAGTCACAGTATCAAACCAAAGATACAAGCTTTTGCAAAATAGGGGATGAGTGAAAATCATTTTCGGTGGTAATCAACAGGAAGCCACAGATGACTCAACTAATGATTTGGATGATTAAAATTAAAAAATTAAAAAGAAGTATTCTCTTTCTTTGAAAATGTAAATTGAACAGGACTACAAGTATTCAGTTTCAATATTACTCGAGTACAAATAACAAATTATATAGTACAAATTCCCTACAATAATACTTATTAAAATCACTCAAGCATTACAGCCCTGATTTCAATAGTTTGGAAATAGCATATGTTTACTGTAATAAGCACTACATTTATTTTTTATTTTTTTAAATATACTACTGTTTTGTATTACTTTTATGATACATTTATAATGCATGTTTTTGTTTAACTTTTTGGAGATTCCCATATTGCAAGAAAAAACAAAATTCTGGCCAGAACATATTTTTAAATATATGATATGTAAACAGTGTGGATTCCAATCTTAAAATACATTTTGTACAAATGTGCTTAATAGATTTTGAACAATAATATATATAAAAATGGAAAAAAAAATTCTAAAATACGGTATTATTACTGTATAATATCATTTTTTTTGTGTATATCTGAAATAATTATTTTGCAATGGGTTGACAGTCTGCAGAACAGCAGCAGAAACATTCAGTCTCCTTTTATGTTCAACAGAAGACAAAGTCAAACAAGTTTAAAATGACAAGGTGAGGAAAAAAGTTTGAATTGTTATTTACGGTTAAAATATTTTAAATATCATAAATTGTATTTTTTTTTTTTATCTGCTATCAGAAGTTGATCTTACCTGTTTAACTATGGTCTGCTGCGATTGTGATGGCAACTTTTTTGGAGGCTGCAAGCAGAATATGAGAACAAATGAATATTTTATTTTCCTACAGTGCGGTAAAAAAAGACTGCTTAATTCTCATTTGTCCTGGATGGACATTATGTGTGAATCTAAAAAGTATTTAACCCTATTCTTAGCTTTGGCCTGCTCATATAGCTGATATATTGTACACAAAATTGGAAAGCACTTGTAAAAATTGGAAAGCTACAATCAGACTGCCTTAACACTTGCACATTCAAATCTTTAAACAAGACTAGAGTTATGCTTGCACAAACAGTGATAAACTAGATATCCATGAACTTGTACAAGAAATAATTAGTACTTAAATTGTTTGACAGACAGAAATTCCATTCCAGGTCTATTCAAAGTTTTGGTCATTCACAGCTTTTCCATGGCAGTCTATTATTAATGTATGAATCAGTTTAGATTTTCCCAGCCCTAAATGGCATGTACGAACTGTGCCTGGGAGCATTACATGTTGGCCAGAAGGTCTCTTTTCATCTAGATGGGCGTTCCTAACCAGAATAAGCTGCAGTGTGGACCAGACTTTATGTACAAATCCAAAAGTATGACTACACAATATAAATTTGACCCTAACCCTATTCTCTAATTTTATTTCACACCCAGAGGTCTCAAATAGGAAAAACTACATTTCATTCAGTGAGAAAAGGGTTATTAACTTTAAGATGATAATAAACAGGCTGCATCATAATGAAGGTTCTACTAACTTGGGGAGCAGGACGGGTCGGGCCCAATCTAGCCGTTAGAGGGGTGCAGGGTTGAGTTACAGTGGTCCCCATGAATATGGGCTGGCTGGTCTCAGGGCGGTCCTTTTTGGCACTGTTGTTCTCAAAAAGCAGGCTCAACTGCCCTGAAGATGGAGTTTTTCTGTAAACGAGCAGACAGACGTGACATGAACGGACAGACTACTATAATTACATTACTCACAGCTACCCACACCTTCTGACCAATACATTTGCAAGACGTTTACAGGAAATCAGCTGAATGGTAGCTATGCAACATGGCACATTTTTAAAAGATACACTCAGTAATTGTCCTTCATTAAAAGTTTTACACACAAAGCATAAATAGATAGGACTTTTGATAAAAGTCAAATGAGATGAAGATTTCAAGATCTATCAACATCATTTACCATTTTTCTAAGATGCAAAAAAAGTTTTTTTCTTCTTCAGAAAATCATAGTTCTCCATAACTATGTAGTGAAGCACTTTTTTGGGCCACCAAAAAACTAATAATAATAATCACACACACACACACACACACACAATTTGAGGAACAAAATGTCATGTCAAAATCAAGTCTTCCCCTTTTTATCACCGACACATCTGATGAACTCATATATGAGCTGTGCTGTTTGTTTCAAACATGCAAAGAAAAAAGGCTAAATAATCACTGTCTACGTCCATCCATTCCCCGAACCATTTGTGACCCTGGAGCACAAAAGCAGTCTTAAGTCGCTGGAGTATATTTGTAGCAATAACCAAATAACATTGTATGGGTCAAAATTATAGATTTTTCTTTTATGCCAAAATCATTAGGACATTAAGTAAAGATCATGTTCCATGAAGATATTTTGTAAATTTCCTACCATAGATATATCAAAACTTCATTTTTGATGAGTAATATTCATTGCTAAGAACTTCATTTGGACAACTGTAAAGGTGATTCTCTCAATATTTAGATTTTTTTTGTCTGGAACTCAGATTACAGATTTCCAAATATTGTCCTATCCTATCCACACATCAATGGAAAGCTTATTTATTCAGCTTTCAGATTATGTATAAATCTCAATTTAGAAAAAATGACCCTTGTGACTAGTTTTGTGCTCCAGGGTCACATTTGTCTGTAGGATTCATGGGCATGCTGGAGGCCTATCCAAGAGTCTCCGGCGCAGAGGACAGGGAAAAAACGGGACCGCTAGTCCAGTTGGTCCAAAAAATAATAATAATAAAATTTAAAGTAAAATTATGAAAAATGGTTTTATGGCAAAAAAAAAAAAATAGCCTGGTTGGAAAAGGTTCACTTGGTTGGGTATGATAAATTTCGCAACGCAGCAGAATCAAACCAAACAACTCACGTATTGCGGCTGATGACGGCTTTTCTTCGTTTACGATAAAGCAAGACGCCACATAGTACAAGTACAAGAGCGATTGCTACTGCTACTGAGATGCCAATGATCTTTGCTTGTCCTGCAAAATCGGAAACAAGAGTAAAATTTGTCAAAATGGTACATTACTACAGATACTACATTTAAACATGCTTTTCAGAAAAGAAGAGCTTGATTACTGGATGGCAATTCAGAATATCTGACTTCACAGTAAGGAGGTGCCCAACCAGGCTCACAGTGGCATTGTTTTTTATGATTGCAAATCTGCAAAAATAAGACAAAGAACACAGTAAACTTTCTTAAAGTTATTATTTTTTAATTTCAATTCTTGGTTTCAGTGAAATGGAGGTTTGATCTCACCCCTCTACCATTGCATTGCAGTGAGCAGTCTTCATTATTACCGTAAACACTCAGGTCTTGGCACATATAATCAAAGCAAACCTATTGAAACATAAGCCAGCGATTTCATGTTTGTGCCTACATGTCCTGCCATCATAGTCTAAATAACATTCTTACATGCTCACCTTATTGTGTTCACATTTTGTGCCAGTAGGAACCATGCTGAGGGCGTCCTCTTCTAATTGGTCCCCAGCTATGTTGCAAAATCCCCCATGCGTTACTATAACAGCTTTCTGACCAGTAATGGGGTATTGGTTTCCTCCATCACAAAATATCTTACCACAAAACATGTTTCTATATAAGGGAAAAAGCACATTTAATGTAATCTATGCTTGATATATTAGGTTAGTTTAAATGACAAATATTGATGCTTGAAAAAGTCAGAAGTGACTCAGAAAATGAAAATAGATGACATACACTTTTGTACAGGCTCTGTAGCCATTTTTGGTCTTTCCACAGTGAGAATCATTTCTTCCCAATGTGTTTTGAAAAAAGCATGCATCAGTAGCCACTTTGGCACCTAGGGAAATGATCACACAACACTGAAGCAGATATCAGTACTGTGTTGATATGAGTCATTATGCAGAGCAGGATACTGAAATATCAAGGTAGAGCAAATCAACCCAGCTTGTGAAAATGAATGAACTGGTGTTTTAGTCAAATAGTTGGGCTGTAGGGAATCACAGGGAATTTAATAATACTAGTTGAGATTCCAGTTTCACCTAAAAAAGAAAATTATGTCATCCTCTACTCGCAGTTTTGGTCACCACCGTCTTCCTATGTCTTCAAACACTGAGACATTTCTCTTTTTTTATGTTCCACAAAAGAAAGAAAGTCATACAGTTTGGAACAACATGAGGGTGAGTTAATGATGACATAATTTTAATTTTGGGGGCAAGCTCTCACTTTAATGGTCTGGGCGCTTAAAGGCACAATATGTAATTTTCGCTGCTAGAGGGCGCGTATTCAAAATAAACAAAGAGACAAAGGAGTAGTTTGATGACGCAGTGACTGAGTGAGGAATCATGGGAGTTGTAGTCTTCATCCCCACAGCCGATGCAATCCGACGGGACTCGGGCGGACTTAGGAAACGCTGAACGAGCGGGACACATGGCTCGAAAGCAGCGGAGCTTTTATTATGCCACAGTCGAGCGCTTCCGCTCCTTCCGGTCGTGCGTATGTGGGAAAAAAAGCAGCGCTGTTTTATCATACTAGATACATTTGAAAGTTCTGTTATAATGCTACTCTGTGCGGTCGTCACCTGTCTAATAAAACGCACAACATATTAAAGTGTCTTTGGTGTTTCCATGTTTTCTAAAAAACAAAACCGGAAATCGAGGGGTTATGACGGCATTGGCAGGCGACACAATGACACTACGGACACGCTCCGTGTCACTAGTTAAAACTGCTTATTTCTCTGAATTTAAACATTCTTCAAAACATTTGGGATAGTGTAAGTACACAAGTCAGCAAAATATATAACACTGTTCAAGTGGTTTTTGGATAGTTTATTTAAAAAATCTTACATATTGTGCCTTTAATTCTATGAACAGTTCTTTTAGTACTTGAAGAATAACTGGTCCTTAATATACAGTATACTTAAATTAAATTGCAAATAAATGTTCAATTAACTATTTCAGTTGGACACGACAATGGTACTTTTTCAGACAATATCACTGGTTCAGTGATCGAGCCAATAACCACTCAACGATTCAGTAAGCATGATCGATGAACAATAATTCATACGTTTGGAGTGTTTTTGGAGATTTAGTATCATTGTAGTCAATCTTTCTTTCGTCACATTCAATTCAGGCTGCAAGGTTCATAACTCAACCAATAAAGTATTTATTTTTTGCAGTGGTGCAGTGCACAGAATTTTAATGCACTTCCAACCCTACAACCCAGATATGAACCCTGACTGTGCTTCTGAACTTGTAACACATCTTCTGAAAGACATAAAATCATAGATGTTGGAGAGATTTTGGACTTTTGGACAATAGACTCATGCTTACCTGTTCCCCAAAGTCTTTGGCAGTGCTGGAGGTGAGTGGGGCATTGGCCATTATAGCAGTAACCCTGGCCAGGGCTGCAAGGTATGCCATTCATCTTAAAATCATTCTCTGGGCACTGCTCTGATAGCCCTGTGCAGTACTCTGGGACGTCACACTCATTTACAGGTGCCCGACACAAGCTTTCAGCATCTTTTATCTGGCATGAAAAAAGAAAAGCTGTAAATAACACAAAATTGTCAACCACAACCTTATCTAGTGTTACTGTAACACTACACAGTAATGACTTCAAAATGAGGCCACACAAAGGTTGCTGGTTCAGGTCCCACCAGTGTTGTAACTTTGGGCAATCTGATGAGTGCCTTTTCGTCCCTCATAAAAAACAAACAACAACAGAAGCTTGCATGACTTTTATGCCACCCACACAATATATAACAAGTAAAGTCCAGCAGTTGAGTCTGATTTACAGATCCTTGCTTCAAATCCCAGAGGTACGACTTTGCTCACTCTAGGAAAGGAGGCCCTAATATTGCTTCAACATTTCAAACATGGCTTCTATTCTGCTGGGACTCAAGGAAGTCTCTTTATTTGCCCCCGTGTTTAATCCCAGAGTTTTGGACATACAAAAGCCTGGAGGAAAAACCATCAAGTGTCCCAAATGCTCTGTGGTGCAATGAATAGCATATTGGACTTCTAGATTGTAAAATAAGGCTGTTCAAATGTTGAGGGTTTGTGTCCACCACAATTCTCTTGACCCCCTTCCTCCATCAAAAATACATACTAGCAAAGAGTATTGCATGAATAAGTCTTCAACAACCATTTTAACAGCCCTTCCTTGATTTTTTGCCTCTTCGAGTACCCTTCCAGCAAGATGACTAACAATTGGCACCGTGGCCTCAGTTGGTTCATGTGTGTGTCTTGTAAACATAAGATTCTAGGTTCAAATCTCAGTGGAACCTATGATGATTTTGCTCTTCCATGGGATGGACAAACAAACAACAATAAACAAGGGTCAACAGTAGTAGTCCAGTCTGATTTGCAGATCCTAGGTTCAAATCCCAGTGGTGTCTCTGTCAGTGACTTTCTTGGCTACATCTAGGAAAGGAGACCCACCAGAAGTCGTGACTTCTAGCAATTTAGTGAGTGTATTTTGCACCCCCTCCTCCCACCCTAAAAACAAAAAGAATGCCTAAAACAGAAGCTTGTGTGACATTTGAAAACTCTTTAATGCCACCCAAATTATGAGACAAGTAAAAGGACAGTCAGTCGATTTAAAGTGACGATGACTTGTGGCCAAGTATGGTTACCCATACTAGGAATTAGTGCGCTGCATTTAACCCATCAAGTGACACACACAGCAGTGAACACACAAGCACACGGTGTGCACGGTGGGTGCCTGGCTCAAGGCACCTCAGTCGTGGTATGACGGTGGGATTGGGAGCAGGAGCGCTGTACACATCCCCCCACCTACAATCACTTGCCGGACGAGAACACTCGAATTAGAACCTGGGGGTATGAGTCCGACTCCTAACCATTAGGCCAAGAATGGACAGAACCTGGGTTCAAATCCCAACTGTGCCTCTCTATCAATGACTTTGCTCTCTCAATCTAGGAAAAGAGGCCATAATAGTGCTTCAACATTCTGCATCTGGCTTATATTCTGCTGAAACTCAAGAAAGTCTTTCTTTCCCAAAGTCTTGGTCAGGTAAAAGCCAGTAAGAAAAAGCATCAAGTGTCCAACAAAGGTTTTTGAGTAGGGTCTGTGGTGCAACGGATAGCACATTGTCTACCTAGACTGTAAAATGAGGCCATTCAGAGGTTGTGGGTTTGAGTCCCACCAGCGTCATAAATTCTGGCTATTTGTTAGGTGCATTTTGCCCCCCTCCTACCACCCCAAAAGTACCTAGAAAAGAAGCTTGCATGACAGTGACTTTTGTGACAGTGATTCTGCCTTCCACGAGGGAAAAGTAAATGCTAATGCTGTGTAACTAACTTAGTTAGTTAAGGTGGCTGCCTATCCAGCAGGAGAACCTGGGTTTTGAATCCCAGTGGTTTCTTAACGCAGCCTTTTAGAAACATGTGGTTTCCCAACAATTGGAAACCAAGCAGAAATGCAATAATAGTGCAATAAAAATTACTTCAAATTTCTTTTCTTCACAGTTGAATGTTTTCAAACTGTTTTCTTTAACACTTTCATTGGTTGTCTGATAGTATCACTTTAAACTTACACGATTGGTTAATATGCAAGTGCATGTCAGACTGCTAAAAACAAAACAGAGAAATGTTTTGAAAGCACCACGAAAACATTTTGTCACATTCCTGTGTGGATTCCTTGTGTTGGTTATATGTTCCCTGTGTGTGGTAACTCCCCCTGTCTAGTACCTGTGTGCCTTTGGCACGTCATTCCCTCGGAACTGCTTCCGTTTACAACAGTGAACACAAGCTAGATTCAAGTGATAATTATGTTTTCAATATGGATATTTTTCTTACAAAAACGCATCGATTCGCTACAGGAGGCCTTTGTTCACCCCCCGTAGCCGTGTGAGACACTTTTTTTATGGAAAAGTGCTTTTTATTTCACGTCTTTTGAACCGAAGCAATGCAACACCCGCTGAGTGCAACGATAGAGCTTGAAAGATCAAAGATAATTTTTAATATAACTCCGACTGGATTCGTTTAAAAGAAGAAAGTCATATACACCTAGGATACCTCGGGGGTGAGTAAAACACAGCCTAATTTTCATTTTTGGGTGAACTAACCCTTTAAGTACTGAGCAAGTAATTAAGACAAGTAATTGTATTAATTAAGACAATTACTCCCCGATTTTTTTTATTTCACTAAAGTTCTTAGTGATTAACAAGTTTTATATTCAGTCTATCATCACATGTCTCTTTTTTATGGTACTTTTTGGTGTTTTTGTTTTTGATTTTTTTGCCTTTTTTAGCAGCTTGACCGTGTGAATTACCAGCCACTTCTGTTATATGGAAAAGAGCAGCATGAATATTCTGCTAAACCTCTGCTTTGAAGGAGGGTGAATTGAGAGAAATTTCATTTTTGGGTGAACTATTCTTTTAAATAAAGATATAATCTAAAATGTACGTTCATAGTGCCAAAGGGGGCGGGGGGGCAAGTAGTAATTTTCTAGTTGGAGCACAGAGTATTCCACCACTCACAGTAATTTTACCCACAATGCTTGATAGTGAAATGAAAGACACACAATCATTTATGGTCATTACCTGGCAATTCTCACAGCAGTCTCCGTAAGCACATTGTGAGCCTTCAGTGAGCCTGCAGGTCATGGGATCACAGCATGGATTTTCACATTCCTTACAGTACACAAAAGCACAAGTCATCAATGAGACATCAGATTGAGTCAAAGATGAACCTACATTAATGCATTAATGATGTCATTAAAAATGGTCATCTGGGCTAGACTGAGTCACTACAGACACAGGATGTGTGTGCAGTACCTCCGCTGTTCCACAGTCACACTGCTCTCCAGGGTCCAGGAAGGCATTACCGCAAACAGACCCACTGTACAGTTTGGATGAGCTGGGGGTGTCCAGCAGGCAGCTGGGGTTGGCGTTGTCTAGAAACATGCTCAGCTGCTCCAGACTACAGTCACTAAACAGCTCCGGGAACAGCATGCTAGACAGACAAAGAATTTGTCATTTTTCGGACACGCTTTAAACTGCTACTAGGCAGAGAAGTCCACTTAAGGCTGGAATACACTACATGACTTCTGCCCAGATTTTTGCCCCGATTTTCAGTTTGGAGAAGTTGACGCTAGTTGCCAAAAGTCAGAGCCAGTATTTAGAATTGACAGATTTCATAGAAAATCGCATAGTGTATGATAGTCACAGACTCCAATTTTTTGCTTCAGACTATGAATCCAGTCGGAGGATATCAAACAGGTTCAATATTTTGCTTTCATTTGTCACACATCTAGCAACAAGGCGCACATTTCTGTGTGAGTTTGTTTGAATTGGACCGACTTTAAAGTCTGGCAGTGTATGATGCTCAGGCGTTTAGTGTACGATGGCCAGTTTTTCCTTTGTGACTATTTACTAAGTCAGTAAGTGTATGATGCCTAGCGTTTTAAAATCTGTTCAGATTTTAAAAGTTGTGTAGTGTATTTCAGCCTTTATGTTGCCATTTTTTACTATGATCTAACTGCAACAGAAGGCTCACAATTGTGTTTTTAGCATAGTGAAGCTTAACGAGTTTCATGCACACGTCTTCTTTAAATTTTTGTTTTTTTTTGTTTTTCCCCTGTGTGAAGTAGTGTGCTTTAGTATACTGAACGTGCACTTGTAGGGTACTTCAAATCTTAAAAGTATAAAAAAAATTTAAAAATGCACTTGTAGATATTATAATATTAATGAGATGGCCACTTAAGTGTACTTATAGAGAGTACACTTTAATGACTATGTTTCTTAACACAGTAAGTACATTTTGAAAACGTGCACTTTGTAATTTAAAGTACATTTTCATATAAATGTGTCATTATCTTTTAATAATCTTATGTCATGCTTTATAGAAGTATAGAAGAAGATGTAAAAACATTACATTCAGTTGGCTCTTAATTGTATTATTTCCATAAGTAGTATTATCTTAAAAGTGTGCCAAAGTAGTGTACTTCTTTTTCACAAGTGTATGCTAAGTGGTTGCATGGGCATTGTAGGTTGTTGCCAGTATACCATTATGTGGTTGCTAAGGTGTTATGAGTCATTGCTAAGGCATTCTTGATGATTGCATAGGGAGTAAAGACAGACAGATCTCACTTCTGACCAAAGCAAAAATGAAAACACAGTATAACTTTACACAAATACTGCTTACTCCACACGCTCTGTCATGATACAGATGGAACTGAATGAGCCACACGTGCAGTGATCTTCATCATGGGACATTCCCAAGTTATGACCCATCTCATGAGCAATCGTGGATGCCAGGCCCAGTGAGTTTTGTTTATGATCCTGAAAAATAACAACTTATAACCATTTACGCGATTATAACAAAGAATATTTCTTTATTATTCAACTATAGAAGATCATTTGTTACCAGAAAATCATCACTAATTCAGATAAAGAATACCTGATTGACTCCCGCTGAGCTTTCAGAACACATTGCAAATTTGTTTGCCAGCCCAACTGTGTCACCCAAAAAATCAATTCCACTGGAAGAAAAAAAAACAATCGATAAACAATAAAAGGTTCATTAGTAGTATACTAACATAAAGATATATTTTTAACACTTTACAATATGGTTGCATTAGTTACTGCGTTTGGTTAACATTAAATAATAACGAGAAAAATATTTTTACAGCATTTATTATTCTTTTTTTAATATTAGTTTATAAAAATACAATTATTCATCGTTCCAGTTAGTTCACAGTGCATGAACTAATGTTAACAGACACAACTTGATTAAAAAAAAAAGGTATTACAAAATGTTGAAATGAACAGTTAACTAATGATAGCAAATGAAGTGTTAAAGTGTTAGCATTATATTAAAGTGCACTAGCATCTTCTATGCTATAGCGAAGTGAAGGTCTTAGTCATCCAGCAGAGTAAATGTGTAACTAGGACATACTCACGTCACAAACTGAGCGTTGTCATGCTTGACTCTTTTAAGCAGATTGCTCTTTCTCCACTCAATAAACCGACTGAGAGTGTCATCAGAAATCAAACTGACCACAATTTGGTCCCGTTTCGTCCAAACCTCAAGCCCCACCAGCATAACCCGGATATTAAGGGGTCGATACAACTGAGCAAAGAATAAAGTGTTCACTATCTTGCATTTCCTTATGACATTTATTAACTGATTTTCACATACCACACAAGTAAATATTATATTTGTAGGACTAACTCTATTAGATCAAAATATATGAATATGTATACCTTGTCAACATGATTTGCAACCTCCAGCATCCTGGCTCTGATTATGTCCATGTTAGACCCATAGTTTGTGTACTATAAGAGAAAAATATAGCAAGACTGGCATTTTTGGAAAATGTTCTTTTTGGCTTTATGTATTGACCGATAGTATTGGCCCCACTATGATGAGATGGGTCAAACATATTATATTAGAAAATATTAAAATATAATATAGGCAGAAATATTAGTGATTCACCAAAATAACATATTATCCAGGAAAAACCCCCCAAAATTGTTTTTAATCTCATTGACTTGGCATTAAATTATGTTATATCAGCAATTTATTAATCTCTAGATATTGGTATCACCATCAGTCAGTGAAAAACTATAACAGTTGACAAGCTTGTGAAAGCTTAAATTCTTACCTCAGTGTTATCCACCACAAGAAACAATTCCACAAATCTTGGCGTGTGAAATCGCTTTGTTTTCTAAGAGGATATATGAATGATTTCAAATGTATGCATCATTTCTTTCATGTGCAGAACGCTTGCTAGAATTGTGATGGAAAATGTTATTACCGATCTGCTGGACTTTAAGGGGACAGCCACTGGTAGTTCATGGTCATAAATGGTGGTGCTCGGTTCACCAAAAGAGCTTCTCTTCCACCTCAGATGTTCATGCTTATAAAGTGCATGGTCTCCATCACTGTGGTTGGTCAGGGGCTCGATCAGGTATACTTGCTGTTTCACTCTAACAAAACCTCTATGGACAGAAGACATAATGCTGCTGCTCAAGAACATACATACAAACATGGCCTTTAATGCTTGTGCACTTCCATTAGGAAAAGCATCTTGTAATGAACTTGATGTAAAAGGAGCGTGCCATTGTGTCAAACCTGATTCCAGAGCAGATTCCCACACTGACTGAGGAATCTTCCAAATCCTGAATATGGCCATGATAGTAGCAGTTGTCCTACAAATGATTCAAAATTGATTGATTTTTATTTTCTGTGCTTAACTGATTATATTATACCCAGCTTAAATAAGAGAACTTCAGTCAGTCTGACATGACTTAAATGTTCAGAATAGAATACTAGCAGGAACTGCTGCACCATATGCGATATACAGTCAAACCAAAAATTATTCAGACACTATATTTTTTTTTTACTAGTTGGTGCAGGACACTAAAGTTCATTTATGTAAGTGAGGATAGCAAAATAAAGTAAACTGTGACATATTATACCCAAAAATTCTTCATACAGTGGACTACCAGTCAAATTGATAACAATTTGGGACCAAAAATTATTCAGACACTTTGACCTGACCATGTCAGTGTTATCTGACATTTTCTAAACTATAGCGAATAAACCGTGATAATGTGTGAAATGTTGAAGGTGTCTGAATACAATTTGACTGTATATATGTGCTATATACTGCAGGAATAGTATGGGACATATGCTAGTATGCTGTTCTGATCATAGTTATTGTTAAATTACAATAAGTTACCTTTAAATTTGGATTTCTGCTCACAATCAGTCCATCATCTTGATAATATATTTCAGAGTAATTATGCCCGATGAGTTGCCTAAATCACAGTAAATACTTCTTTAGGACTACCTTAGAGTACAATGGTGTATCTCATACGATTAAACATCGAAATTAAATGTACAGAAAAGACTTTGAAATATAATACACCCAAATGCAACACTCACCTGTTCTTTTCCAAATGAATGAGGTGATCTTTCCCTCCAAAGAATAATTTATATGTGAGTCTATCAGGATACGTCTCATGGCTTTGTGGACTTTTATCAGACTGTACCTGCAGAGGATTGATGTGTTAATGCACACATAAACAGCACAACCCAATGGTTGCTTTTATCCTAAAACTAAAAATTAGGTTTTATTCAAGCATATATTGTTGCTGTATAACAGTAAGATCCAGGTTGTAAATGGAGGTACCTTTCTGATGCTCTGTCTTTTAGGTCTCACCACATCAAACTGCTCTACATGAGGTAATGTACGCATACTCTCTGCCACACATCCTGATGAAGAATCAAAAGATATTTTTATATTTCATAAATGCACTATCCACACCACCACCCACAAAAGTTAACAGCATTCTATAAAAATAAATAGGCTGCATAAGCCTAACTAGGGTCAACTTTACTGGCCCTAAATTACCTTAAAACATTTCTGATCTTCAAACTATCTGCAGCACAAAAAAAATACCAAAAATTATATGTTCTATATTTTGAAAAAGTGCAAGATACTTTCCCTTATTTTACTTTGTAAATACTTCAGTTGATAAACCTACTTGGGACAAGTCCTAAGTACGAAAATTCTTGTTTATTAAACATTTTTCCGCATTTAAAATGAGGGTAAATAAGTCAATGCAATTAAAGGGACACAATAAAAAGTTACAAATATTCAAAATACATTTTTTCTATCAAATTAACTTAAGGACAGAAAAGTTCCTCCATCACTATATACTGTTCTATGAGTATCATATTCGCAGGAATGTAAATAAATATAAATAAATTCATAAAATAGACCAGTTCAATCTTTGAGCGCAAATATATTTTTACATAAAGGAATATCATACATACCCCAAAGACAAAGACAGCAAAGTACATGAGCTGTGAAGGCAGAGTACGGCATGATTACTGCGCGTTATGGTCATAGACTGTTATGGTTCATGTCTACATGCCAAAAGATAAACTTGAGTTCCGCCCAAGTGGGCCGCATTTTCACTTTATCAGGACAAACGCAAAAACAGAATAAATAGGTAGAATGACCGATAGCGTTTAAAACAAAGAGGCGGGGCTTAGAGACGTCACGAGGGCTCGAAACAATCATTCTCGTCATTTGACAAAATTTATCTGTTGATTTTCAAATTCTATGACAATATGCCGTTTCTCAGTGTTATTATGTAGGTGTAAATTGTTGTCCATACCTCTGCTGAAACAGATAACCGACGACGTTGTCACGTGGTAGCTAATACTTTTCTCAGCGCTGGTCTTGGCGAACCAATCACATTCGTTTGTGATTACAAGATAAAGGTTTATTATTATTATTATTATTATTATTATTATTATTTTCTATAGGCCACTGAGGTGAATTTTCATGTTTTGTGTTAGGTTACAATATTTGAAACTTACAGAATTAAATGATTTGAGTTTTTTTGTGTGCAAATCACGACCTGAGATTTGAATGTGCCTCAATGGAGCATTCGGTGATCTGGGCCTCCCTCCGAGGGCCCCTGCATGAACACAAGCGTGTTACCATCCAACGGGACAGACCGCAACATATCCCGTAACTCATAACATTACAAGAAACCCATGTTACGTATTAAAGCGTATGTTTTAGGCTACATTTAGTTATAGCTTTAGAGTTCGTTAATTTCATGCATATTCTAATTATTGTGCAGTATTGTATAATTAATGCATAAAGAGTGTTTTTAAATACAATATTTACACATTTAGAACTGGACAGTAATTTTCAGCGCTTAGTATTCCCAGAATTTACTGCTGCAATATTGGAATTAATGTTCAAATAAACCCAAATATCCTCCTTGACATATTAGTTCTTTCTTTCTTTCAAAATAAATGTCCCTAATGGAGGTTGAACACATTTTAACGCATATAATGTTTAATTAATGACCTGATTGCACTTAGGCTACATTTTCTGTCAATGATATAATATTATAATTATATTACACATCATCAGCTTAGCAAATAAAATGAAAATTGATCATCCTGCCCGAGTTTGCACTGCAACTTCTATTTCACTTGCATATCACAACCACTAGATGACAGATCATATGGCTGTATTTCACACAAAGCTTGTGTCTCATTCAGCCATAAAACCTCTTACATGCATTGCACATTAATTCACAATGTACGTATTTATTTATTTAGTTAGTTTACAAGACTTCTTATTTTGTCTCTTCTTGAAAAATTGCTTGATATGTTTTGCTGTTTGCAAGGATTTATATTTTGACATTTAATCTCTGAATGCCTGTTTTCTGAAGAATAACTCAGGATAAGTACAACTGATCAAGCGATCTAGTTGAATTCTATTGAGAAATTGCCACTTTAAAATGCTATGGAGAAAGCCAAACATTATCTAAAAATGGCACATAAACTAAAAACATAATCTTGCACCAGCACTAGATGCATTTTTAAAAGGCATTATTGGCCTGGTAATAATTAATAGGCTAGCCCTATTATAACAAATGCTACAGTTAAGAACTATATGGTACATTTTCATAAGAGCAAATTCAAGTCAGAATCAATAGCCAATTAGCCATGTGTAAAATGGGTTCTAATGATGAGTGAAAAACCTGGGCTGCGTTCAGCCCCGACAAAAACGGTGCAAAACGTTTTTTAAACGGAAACGGTGATGTGTTGAACACCCTGTTCTGATGACGCAAGAGTTGCGACTATGGCAGCTGAGAAGGCCATTCTTTGTGTTCTTTTTGAAGAATTTTCAGAGCCTGATGAAATCGGTTTAATTATGTGTTTAATGCTGCAAAATACGCTCGATGTTAGTCACTGCCCTTGCCGTCCAGAATAAAAGAGAACATCCCAGTCGAGTGAAGGGATTTGTGGAAACTGTGGTTCCTAATTATTGTGATCCAACATTTGCCTCGCATTTCAGGATGAAAAGACAAACATTTCAGGTGAAGGATAATCCACTTCTTACCTCCGAGACTGTGTTATGATCTATATGACCGTATTATTTTTATTGTGAGTATTGACACACCCACCAAACAAGAGAAAACGCATCTCAAAGCCCGTTGCACACCGTTGCACGCCGTTTCCAGGAAACATGTCGTTCAAAATGGAAACCGTAGCAAAACGGTGCACACCGGTTTGAGCTTGAACTTGCCCCTGGCCTTCAGATATTCCAAGAGAAGGCATAGATTAAATCATTAAGAGCCTGATGAACTGTTAAGGCGTAAGAAATAAACAATATCAATATAAGAAAATATTAAGTTAGATTGACTTCCAATGGCATGTTGAATTAGAACATTCTGTCAAAATATAAGTGCCTAAATAATATAAAATACATTATATATCCTATGTAAACAAGTAATTGTTAACTAGGCAATTATGTTATCGACCAACTTTGCATGTGTGGATGATGCCACAAAAGACCATTTTACAAAATAAACATACAGTAAGCAAACAAATTGTAACGTGTTTCGATTTCTGTGTTAGTTTTCCTTTGACCTAGTTGTCTTTAATTATGCCATTCTGTTCACATGTGTTTTAATTCATTATCTCATTAGTCCCAGTGTTTAAATACCCTCCTTCTAGTCTCTGTCCCTCTTATGTTCAGACTACACGATATTTTTGTCGGTCACGATAGTCACTGTATCAGATTACACGATTTTGACTCCTATGTGTGGACAAGAAACATGTCAGACTATGGAAGGCCGTTAGGGCCAAAACGTGTGGTACTAACGCGTTAACACGCAATAACGCCTTCCATAGACTACATGTTGCTTCCCGACCATTCGTCGCGTGCCGTCTTTAACGACGCGCGTGATGTCATCGAGAAGGCGGAACTAACGACTGACTTCCGAAAACAAGAGTGTAAACATTGCTGAAGCGCTTCCGCTATAGTTCGCCAGCATTTTTCTTTCTTTGTTCTGTCGTGGTAGTCCCTCGATGACACATCATACAGGCAGGAGTACTGTTGCCACAGCTCCACGAACCTTTCCAAAAGGAACAAAATAAAATGTTAATGATGTAATCTGGGGTGGCCACTGTACTGAAAAATAACACTCATCTCCCTTAAAGTGGTGATGAGTGTTAAAGAGTCTGCAATTTTAGAGTATGTATAATGTATGTCATAGTTTGCGCCAGCATTATTATAGTAAAAGTTCATAAAACAAGGTTACACTGCTTCAACTATGAATTTTTGAGGAGCTATGCTGTCAATAAATGCTTTTCAAAATGTTTTTATTAAATCTCCCTTTTAGTCAGTCTCTTTGCCGGAACTTTGGATTTTTTTATTTTTATTTCCCAAATTGCAATAATTAGCATGAAGTTGCAGCTGGAGTTCACAAAGGTTGCTTTTGTGATTCACTGATTCATTAAATGTAGAATGTGTCATACATGTCATTTTACACACAAAAAAACACAACAGACAAATCTGTTTAACAAGCTGTAGAAGACAAATTGTCCTTTTAAAGGGGCAGTCCATCTTACACACAAATCCTGCTGATGTCAAAAATATAAATGATGATGCATCATATTACGGCAGATGGAAATGATTCTTTTAGAAGGCACAGTGAGTAATAAGTGCTCTCCCAAGCTGAAGTATATTTATGTGAGCCAGGGTTATTATAGTTAACTAAAACCAAAACCTTAATAACTAAATAAATGAATATTTTTGTTACTTGAAATAAATTATTGATGCACTAAAATAACTTAAATTAAAGGGGAACAAATGAAATAAAAATTGAAACTTATATAGGCTATACCCACACACAACACACACCACATATGACTATATATATTATATATATACATTAAACACTAATAAAAGTGAAAAACACAACATGACTAAAAATTGAACTAAAATTAAAATGAAAATGCAAAATAAAATAAAAAATCAAACTATTTAAAAAAAAATTAAGTGTCTCGGTGATGCTAAAAAAAACAATGGCGTTAGTGTTGGCACTGCTGTTCAGATGCTGTCACTAATGTTTTTAGTAGTTCTTTTATGTAATTTCAGACTGTATTGATCATCCTCTGTGGCACAACAGAACTGTCACAGAGGAAGTGTTTGTTGTCAGGCCTGTTTCACACCGCTCACAAGAGCAGTGTGTATTTATTTCACAGCCAGTATGTTAGCACTTTAGATCAGTGCTTCTCGACTGGATTTACTTCAGGAACCACATTTTAATTCAGACCTCAAGTGGCAACCGTACACAAAATGTATCTTACAAACGTAAAATGTAAAAAGCATTAAAATAAAAAAAATAAAAAAAAGTTTGCATAGGTGATTTAGGTTTTGTCATATTTGATATTGTTACATTTCTCATACGATATAGTGAGAATGTGGAGCTCTTACAGAAGTTAAAAAAAGCCTTACATTTTATTCAGAGGTCTAATCTGAACAAAATTCAATTTGATGCACATTTGACGTTTACATGGGCAAAATTAGATTTGTAATGTAAAAAAATTGAGATTTTTTAACAGTAGGCCTATCAGACTATATAAAACGCACATATATCAGATATCACTCTGTAGCTCCCAGAAGCTGATATTTAAAAGCTTAATTTTATTATCAATGTTCTGTAACTTCAGTTGTGGGGTGCAAAACAATGCAATGCAATATGATAGACCTACAAATAAACGTTCCTCAAAGTCTGATATTTGCATTTTAACATAATTTTGATGCATGGATAATCAAGTAAACCTGCTTCAATCTAATAGGCTAAACGTACCTCTTTTAAATATTAATATGAATATAGAATTTATTATTATTATTATTATTAAAAATTAGCGTATGTTTTTCACAATTTTATTTTGAATCTTATTTGCCTCATTGGCTGTTTTTATTGCTGGTTTGAAATATGTTGTTGAAATGTGAGCAAACAGTTAGGGCAATAGCGCCACCTTCTGGACTTCTTCAATATTACTTTTTTTTCTAAATAATTTCTATACATTTTTTTTGCAACTGCTTTGTTTCTAAAATTACTTGCAGCTTAATAGATCCCTTGTCACCCAAGTAATTTGTTTTTTTTTTATGTAAAGGTGATCTAAAATTAAGCAAGTCCTTGATGGTTTGGAATTATGGGTTTGTAAGTATATACCACAAACTGCAGATTAATCTCCAGGTAGGCTATCACTAACAGAAGTTTTAAATGAAATTAAATTAAATGATTATATCAACATCGTTTACCTTCCTCAGATAGTGGTTATTGCTGGCTAGCCTTGCTCATCCAAAAAAACATCCAGTGAGATGATATATTTGAGGATACGTCCTGATTTGCTTGTGTAATGGAGACTAGAGTTTTGGGAGTCTTTTCCCAGCTTGGCCTGGACCCTGTGTGCCTGACAGCAGGATTAAAAGGACATCACATTCTCCACAGATGGGTAAAGACTTCCAAAGCTGCAGCCTTGAGGATTTAGCCTATACAAGCCAGAGAAGCTATACTTATTGCCTCTCCTAAAAAAAACATGGAGTCACACACACATGGCCACTCACACAAAGTATTGTAATGTAAAATATAATTGACCAGTATCATATTACAATTTCTTTTCACAACATGTGAGAATAAAAACCATTTTCCTTCTCTGGTTAGGTTAGTACTTTTGCTAAAAGCCTACACAGTATCATGGTAGCTCATTTCTACCAAATATGAGCAGATATGGTACACCCAACATGTCTATTGATTTGAAATCAACATAAAATTTAAAGGTTACATTTGTATGAAGTGTATATTAAGTGTTGCTACCCGCAAACATTACTTTTTTGAATTCCTTTTGCCTTTGCTTCAAATCATTCTTAATAAAATGTACTTGCATATATCATAATATTAATAAAATAAAAGGCATAAATGTACTTAAAGGGATAGTTCACCCAAAAATGAATTTTGAAGAATGTTGGTAACCAAACAGTATTTTTTCCCCCATGCTTTGGGAGTCAAAGGCTACCAGCAGCTGTTTGAAGTACACATATTTTGATATAAAGCACATCTATTTAATAATATACCATTTAAATGTATATTTTTTATAAGTTGTATAGTTATATTAATATATTTTAAATGTACTAAATTGCAACTTCATCATTTCAAATGTGTAATTAAATGAATAATATTTAAATATATGGCATACATAGACATATATGACATACATCTATAGAAATGACATTCTGCCAAGTATATTTTTAAGTTAATAAATACATAAATCTCTGTACATTTGGCAGTACACTTTATATCTCAAAGACAGTAGAAAAAATTATGAAATTACAAATAAAGATGTACTTAAGTTCTGCTTAAGTGGGTCAAAAAATCACTCTAAAACTCCAGCTAATTAATATAAATTTAATTCACACTTAGTGTATTCTGTTAAATTATTTCCATAATAGTACTCTTTTTTTTTTAAGTATCGCACAGTGTATGTCTTTTTCATAAGGGTATATAGTAAGAAGCTAACAGACTGACAGCTGAAATTGCTTCTGTAACTTAAAGGGGTCATATGATGCGATTTCAAGTTTTCCTTTCTCTTTGGAGTGTTACAAGCTCTTGGTGCATAAAGAAGATGTGCAAAGTTGCAAAGACTAAAGTCTCAAAACAAAAGAGATATACTTTATCAAAGTTAAGACTCTCCCACGCCTACCTAAAACGGCTCGTTCTACACGCCCCCACATGTCTACGTCACTAAGCGGGAATATTTGCATAATGCCGCCCAAATGTTCACGCAAAGAAAGAAGGCGTAACTTTTATTCTCGCTGTAGTATTGTTGTTGTTGCCGCTGCCATGTCGTGAAGGCGCTGTGTGCTTCGCTGTGAAAGCAAAACTACTTTGTTTGGCCTTCCAAAAGAGAGGACGAGAGGCTTTGTCATGCCTAGAGTGGATCTGTGCTGGTCGCTGAGGGAATACTACAACTTCGCGCTGTGGATCGCCGGATTGGCTTTCACCGTGGACGAAGCGGAGTCCAGCCCGAGGTCGTCACATGTGGTTGCCGCAGACATCACAGTATGGTAAGGGACATAACATTTCCGTCACACGCTTAGGTATTCGGCCAATCACAACGCACTGGATAGCTGGCCAATCAGAGCACACCTCGCTTTTTCAGACCGATGAGCTTTGTAAAAATCGATGCTTTTCAGAAAGGCGGGGCATAGAGGAGAAACAATAATGTACAGTATGTGGAAAAAAAAAAATTTTTTAACCTTAAACCGCATAAACACATTTAATTACACCAAATACACAACATAATGTTCTTTTTAGCAACATCATATGACCCCTTTAAGATGCCTCAAGTGCACAAGTTCAAAACAAGAGTTTTGCCCCTATTTCAGAAAAACTGCATCATTTCAATTTAACAAAATGAAATGTGCCCCCATCAATGACCCACTCATCTTTACCCTTCAATTGCACTGACTGTGAATCCAGGATGCCAACCATAAGCAACTCTACGCTGCAGAAAAACTACATTCCAAATTCAGATGTCTCTGACACTGAACCAGGACCGCAGCATTTGCAATGCTGCATAACGTTCATTCATGAATCTGAGTCATTCTGTTTCAGTTTCAGCTTCTCACTATCGAGAGGAGGCAATGAATGTTTTATTTTGCTGGTACTTGACCTGACACATTAAGAAGCCATATTTGTTCATGTCTGTTCTAAAATTAGAATGCGGAAGAAATTATTGCACTGATGAAAGAATCATTTGTATTAAATTCATTTTATATTTAAAGCATTTCAGTGGGAATAGAGCTCAGTATATTTCTGGGAATTAATTTCTTAGCAAAATAAACTTTGTGAACATAAACTTCAAAAGAAGTGAAAATAAAGCTAACTTGTAATTTATTCAGCAGGCAAAGGCATAATAACATAATCACGGTTAAATTGAATAAACATTGTACAAAATAATGGTGTGCAATTATGTAAATGTGCCTGACTTTTACTATTAAACTCTCATTTACATGCAAATCTACTCCTTTGTGTCATAAACCTCATTCTCCTACTTCTGTGCAGCTCTTTGCAAATGATTCCAACTCTGTTACGGTTGATTACAGCACTCAGGTTAAATTATCATAAACTATGCACCTCTTTTTTGACTTAATTACTCTTAAGTCTTATGTTTAGACACCGTTTCCAATTATTATTGTTGCAATAAAGCTATGCAATTATCCTGGATAGATCCAGAAAAGTGAAACGAAAATAAATGATAGAATAGAGGAAACACACTGTGACTTTCAAAATGGGAAAATGTTTGTGTGGGGACAGAGAGATCAAAATGCATTCTGTTGTGAATATAGCTGTGCTATTTCATAAACACCTATCACTATTCTTTAAAACTGACCCGTTCCTTAAAGTCACCGCAAGCAATAAAATAAGACATTTACATTTTATTTTTTTTATACAAACCCGATTCCAAAAAAGTTGGGACACTGTACAAATCGTGAATAAAAAAAACAGAATTCAGTGATGTGGAAGTTTCAGATTTCAATATTTTATTCAGAATACAACATAGATGACATATCAAATGTTAAACTGAGAAAATTTATAATTTTAAGGGAAAAATAAGTTGATTTTAAATTTCATGGCATCAGCACATCTCAAAAAAGTTGGGACAAGGCCATGTTTACCACTGTGTGGCATCCCCTCTTCTTTTTATAACCGTCTCAGGCTACCTGTCCCAACTTTTTTGGAATGTGTAGCTCTCATGAAATCCAAAATGAGCCAATATTTGGCATGACATTTCAAAATGTCTCACTTTCAACATATGATATGTTATCTATATTCTATTGTGAAAAAAATATAAGTTTATGAGATTTGTAAATTATTCCATTCCTTTTTTACTCACAATTTGTACAGTGTCCCAACTTTTTTGGAATTGGGTTTGTACATATTTTTTTTTTCTTACAAACACAGAGTTTCGCTTCACAAGATGTTAATCGATGGACTGGAGTGGTGTGCATTACTTGTGGATTATTGTGATGTTTTTATCAGCTGTTTTGGACTCTCATTCTGACGGCACCCATTCACTGCAGAGGATCCAAGTGATGGAGCTGTAGTGGCCCTACTCGAAACTGTCCAAATCTGTTTCAATGAAGAAACAAATTCATCTACATCTTTGATGGCCTGAGGTTGAATAAATTGTCTGGTAATTTTCATTTTAGTGTGAACTATTCCTTTAGCGTCATTGTACTCTATTTTATGTTGCCCTTTAGCTGGTCAGTTGCTACTAATTCATTAATGATAGAAGAAATAAAGAGGGCTCAAAAGTCTTTTGTGTTGTTGTTGAAGACCTTCCTACAAACCACTTCATTCCTTTTTAGGTGGACAATTAAACTGATCAGATATAAAAAAGACCTTTGAAAGGAACCCCTTGGGTGGACTGACACATTAAATTAGACTGAAGAGATACGAGGTAGGAAGCCCATTTCTTGTTTTACAGATGATAGCTTTAAATGTCCAGATGGGAGAGAGAGTAACTGCAGTCAAAGTCTGATGAAAAAGCAAACAATAATTTATTGAGTGTGCTCACAAGTTTCTCCTCCATCCTCAAAATACAAAGGACATTTTATTGGACATTATTGTAGGAAATTTCTGATCATTCTTAGACTGTCTATGAACATGAACAGCCTAAAATATTACATAGGGTGGCATATATTCACTACATCAGGTTTGAATTATTAAGCTGCAGCGATTGTTTTAATATAAGACTTTGAATTACTCTTTTAAAACCACACCAAATGACATGTTTTTGTCCCAGATGTCCCTTTTGCTTTGAAACAAGATTGAACTGTTGATGGCACAAGCTCATTGAGGTTATTAACAGAGGCACTACATCCATTATAGCACTCTTTTGTTTTCAGTGACTGACAAGAGCCCATTTGAGCTAGACATTTTGTTTAAATAAATGTAATCATAGGACACTCTTGAAATCTTTTAGAGCAATACAGAGGTCCTAGACACAGACACTCTTTTTTCACAGCTATAAACAGTGATAATGCATCAGGGGCAGGGCTATTCAGTACAAATGCAAGAGAAAAAAAAGCTGTAATATGTGCATAAATAGAGATTTTTTTAGAGTTGTTTTGTGTGTGTGTGTGTGTGTGTGTGTGTGTGGTGCGCGTGTGTGAGAGAGATTTTTACATTTTAAAGTGCCATATTATGGATTTTTGAAAATTACCTTTCATGCCGTGTGTAACACAGCTCTAAGTGAATGAAAACATCATGTAAAGTTTTAAATCTGAAAGTGCACCGGGTATAAAGTTATTGTCTCTCAAAAGAAGAGAAGAGTCATTAAAACGAGTCGTTTTTAAAACTAATCCCAAACCTTTCATGTTGATGTCAACATGAAACATTAACATATTGCCCGCCCACTTGTTGGTCTTATCGGGTTGGTCTGAATGAAAATGCAAATTCATTCTTTGCCACTAGGTGCCGCTTTTGGAGCAGTAAAAATAGCGGTTTCCCCGGTAACGCGGTAACAGGCATGATGAATGAAAACGGACCAATCTGACCACTCACCGCAGATTGCCTCACGCAAAGGGGACGTTTGGAAAAATGAATGTGGGCAAATCGTTTGGAGAGGAGTCCTTGAGCAAGTTTTGCCGAGTTCACACTGCATGATTTTAGCCCCGATTTTCACTCGCCAACAAGTTTTTGCGAAATCGCCAGCAAATGCCCGAAATCTGAGGCAAATCGGTGCTCGTTCATGCGAGTGACAATCACGCCGTGTGAATTGTCAAAGATGCGATCTGAGGGAATCGCCGACACGTCGATTCACAATCACGCTGTGTGAAATGAGTTCTGACTGAAAAACACATCGGCGATGACCTACAGCCAATGAGAGACCAAGATACAGGGCAGCGGGAAGTTCGGGGAGGGGTTATATGAAACATAGTTTGCGGACCAGTGTTGCCAAAACCGCGATGTTCGCGGGTTGAAGCGACCCCAATAACGGGATATTTAGGCCCTGGAATGTGAATTGTACAGGAGAACCCCGCCAAAAAAATGTGTATTTTACCCAGAACGCGATTTTTACTGGGGGCCCCCTCGAAAGCAATTGGGCTATTTTAAGGCTAGTTTTGAGTAGTAATTGGGCAGTTTTTGTAGCGAAAACCTGGCAACCCTGCACCAGACAGAGCTGTCGGCGATTCTTCCTATTGTGAAGTCATGCAGTGTGAAACCCCCTGTCGCCGATCCATCGTGCAATGTGAACACAGCAGCAACTGAATGCTACCCCAGATAGTCGTTCAGTGTGGAACCAACAGTTATGCAACGTCTTTAAAAACCGTGCAGTTGCAGTGTGAACTCGCATAAGGTAAAAAAATACATGCATATTTTGAGAAAATTAAAGTGTTTTTTGACCTTGTATGCATGTCAGCCTGTTGTTGGGGACTCCCAAAACTAAAATATTTTATTACCCATAATAGGGGCACTTTAATTGTTTTATCATGAATGAGACAACACACATTATTCAAATGCAATGTTTCTACATTTAAGCACAGCATGCTTCTGCTTTGCAAGGCAGAGATATCAAGAGAGACTATTAAATATCCTTTTATCAATGTGTGCACATTTTAAGATTAAGAGACACAATTTAATGGTGGCAACACTATCAGTTTAGTTAATTGAAAATGTAATACTAAAGTTTCTAAATGAATCAAATCCAGAGCATTACACGGCTTATTTGGGTATTTATAATAGTATCAGCATCTAAAGTGATGATTATGTCAAATTTACAACAATCAGCACTCATTTATAATGTACCTCTATCTTGCCTAGATTAATTTCTAAGCAAATTATGCACACAGTCAGTTTTCATTTAATGAAGCGACGCTGACATAATTATAGTTTCTGAAACCTTGCACAGATCACCTCTTCATACACAGAAAGTCTTTTGCACTTGAGGATAATCTTAGAATGGCATTTGTCCAGATTAATATGAAATTAATATAATTGCACAGAAAATTGTAGAGATGTGTTTGTCAAAATTACAAGGTTACTATTCACTGTACATCTGTGCTCAGTCTTAATGACAACAAATTATCATCTGTAGTCACGCTAGTAGAATAAGGAAATTAAATAGAATATAAATCCATTAATCTGCAACCGAGTAATGTTCTTGTGTAACAGCAAACACTGGAAAAATAGCATTATGGTTTTTTATATAACCCTAATTTGTCACTAAATTTGTCATTTTCTTATGACCTCAGTTTTCAGAAAGACTGTAAACGTGGTGCGGTGATACAGTCAAAATTTATAACAGTAGGAATATTTATTATTTAGGGCTCTTCAGCTTTCTGCCGGGGAGGAGTTGGTGGGAATAACAGACAACCACATGTCAGGGCTAAAGCCTCTCAGTGGTATCATTAATCTTGACTTGAGCCACACACTCTAGGTTTGTCCCCATAAATCAGACCACAATTTTCCACTCATATGGACGGATTTCCTTACAAATCTGGTATTCATCTGTTTAACTGAAAATAATAACAAAAGAAAACAACAAAATAGGCCAGATAAATATATAATTTGCATTATAATCACTTTATAATAACATATACTTTATAATAACTTTGATCAATACATTTTTAAAACATCTTTAATTTATTAAGAATATCACATTATGCATTATAAGTCAAGGGACATGCCAAATATTCTTTTTTTTTAGTTCATCTTTTCATTCAAATTATGCTGAAAATATTTTTAATGAAAAATGTATTTAATTATAAAAAAATGCAAATAATACATAGATGTTATTGTTTCCTGTAGCATTCAAACTTGCAAAGAAAGAATGAAAAATATATATTTAGACTGAAATGTACAACTACTACTCTATTAAGCAGCATATGATGTTTGATAATGACTTAGTTATTAGAAAGCATCACCCTATTACCATTTCCATTTTCGTTTGCAGTCTGTCTGTCATACTCCCCAAGTCAAATACTCTCACACACGGTAGTCGAAGACAAGCTTTTACTTCTGGTCAGCTTGAAAACAGGGTAGCTCCTTGTTTCCGACGCAAATCTCCTGGATGAGCCAGAGTTGCGCTGCTGGATTTTAGACGCAGAATTTCTAATTGAAGATTTATTGGTCAGGCTCAAGACAGATGACATCTTCTCTCTGTAGCTTTCTCTGAACCTTTTGGCCGATCTGTACAAGTTTCCGACAAAGCAGTAGCAGAGGGGATTGAGGGATGAGTTGGTGAGACCCAGCCATTGCGCAAAAGGTCTGCTCTGGAGAATCCAGTGATGCTCAACGTTGCTCAGCTCATCGTTTCGATCAGGAGAGCTGGGGATGTTGGAATCGATCCAGATGTCCACGGCGTAGAGTGGCAGCCAGGAGAAGGTGAAAAGCAGCACGAGCGCAAAGACCATTTTGGCGATCCTCTTGCGCGTTTTCAGGCGCGATGTTGAAGAGGTCAGCGCGAGCTGGTTGGGATCTGATATTGATGCTGTGCCTCCTCTACTCAATTTCCAACCGGTCAGGAAGCAAATGATCAGGTTAAAGACCACTGGGAATCCATACAACGCGCAGAAGAGTAAAAAGTTGTAACCCTGGCGCAGTTTGACT
Organism: Sinocyclocheilus anophthalmus; assembly: GCA_018155175.1. Lineage (NCBI taxonomy): Eukaryota > Metazoa > Chordata > Actinopteri > Cypriniformes > Cyprinidae > Sinocyclocheilus > Sinocyclocheilus anophthalmus. Next base: position 215,125 of record JADLZN010009924.1, read on the forward strand.
TTAGACCAGCTTTCCACGCACACGGTCACTGTATGCAGCCCGTCTAGAAGGGAAAGCGTCTTAGTTGTGTTCATGAAAAATAACGGCAAACATAGTGCAGAAGACACGACCCACACCACAGCTATCATGCATATCATTCTGCTGGCCGTGAAGAAAGATCTGGCGTGCAGTGGGCTGTGGACGCTGTAGTATCTGTTCAAACTGATCACGGCCAGACTCAGAACGCTTGCAGAGACTGACACCGCCTGAACGAACGGCACAGCTCGACACAGAAAGTCTCCAAACACCCAGGCGTTATACACCTGATGGCCTAAATTAACCGGCATGCAGACACACACCACCATCATGTCGCACACCGCCAGGTTGACCAGGAGTCTCCTGGTGGCTGAAGCTCCAGATAAGCGATTCCTGCGGCGCGTCAGAGCCCACAGAGCCATGATATTCCCCACCAGTCCGGTCACGAAAGAGATCACATACATCACCATTAAAACTATAGTGTCCGGGTCATGTCCCGCGAACAGAAAGTCGATGGAGAAAGGCGTCAAATCACGAGTAGTCCAGTTCTTCTGGAGATGCTCCCAAAGAGAAAAGTTGTTGGGAAAGAAGCGTCCGAATGTGCTGTAAATGCTCGAGGTGTTCATGTTTCCTCTGTATGCCACTTCATCTGACCGTGCGCTTCTTGAGGATCTCCATTACGCCCCCACCCTCAGGAATATGATAAAAGAGCAACGATTCAAAGAAAAGAAAAAAACTCAAATATTCCATAATTTGTTAAATCTCAGATCATTTAAATATTCAAGAGTGCAGCTTCACTGTACGACTTCTGTCACATTTCACATGCTGTTGTCTAATGCACGTTTTAAGTTTAAATTACAGAGTATATAAATATGTATTCAATATAATTCGGTACAGACTCAAATATAAGTATTCATAAGTATTCATTCAAGACAATGATTCGACAATTAATAAAATAAAATAAAATGTTTTTAGTTCATCTATCAACATGCTTTGATTACATGCTTGGACAGATATGCAGATAAAACATACATTTCACATGCTGTTGAGATGTAATATGCATATGAAGTAGGCTATATTTATTACAGAGTACAAATATAAATAATCGAAGTGCAGCCATTTTTGTCCATCTGTCTGTCTAGCTATCTATCTGTAGACATACTTGGATACCTTATGCATACTTTACCTATATATATATAAAACCAGAAAAGAGTTCTTCAGCTTGTAACAATGGCAAAACCCTTTTTATAGGGTTCCATGCTTTGAAAATGCTGTAGGATATAGGACTTTAATCATGTTATAAATAACCTTTTTAATGATGGTTTATTTGTTTTTTTTACCCCTCTATCTGCCTGGTATTACAATATCTTAAAACGTCTATTAGGGATTTACATGAACAACAACAACAACATGCCAATAGGTATTTTAATTTTTTAATGACGAGTACTCTACAGTTATTAGCAGAACACATTAATAAATGACAATTGACAATGAACATAAATATTTAAAACTAAATAGAAACAGAAAATAGTGTAATGAGGACCAAGTCCCAGTGAAAGACTGTATTTTCAAAATGCCTGTAAATCCATCATTGTGTATTTTGATGTGACTGAGTGGCAGAACGCAAATGATGAGGTTGCAGGATGTGAAAGCATCTGAAATGCACAGAGTTATAATGTGTCTCCTTCCATTTGTTTTTCGTAAAAAGAATTGTTTATGAAGGCCAAAAGTATGTGAGCGTGATATAAAGTCATGCAGCTGTGACTGGGTATGTTTATGCATAAACCCAAGTAATTTAAAAAAAAATCAAACTATATGGAACATAAATTAAATAGTTACTTAATGGTGAAGAGGGCTGGTCACACTTACATGTTCTCTTAAACTTCTCCCTAAACTCTAACACAAAGAACCATTTTCATAATAAAAGGGTTCTTCAGGATGCTATGGTTGTAAATAGAACCATTACTACATGTCAAGAAACTTTAAAGAATCTTTATGGTGATTGGTGACTGTTTGTGGACTGCAGTCTTCAAGTCATTCAACAGATTTTCACCTCTGGCTCCTACTTCACTGTGTGCTCAGTTTTGTTGTGTGTTTTGGGTCATTGTCATGTTGGAAGGTAATCCTTCTTCCCATTGACAACTTTCTGGCAGAGGCCAACAGATTTTCCTCAAGAATTTGACAGTATTTCGCCCCATCCCTTTTTTCGTAAATGTTTTCCTGTGACTTCTTGTGGCCTTTCATGAGGAGTGGCTTTTTCTTGCAACTCTCCCATAAAAGTCACATTTGTGGAGAATTTGTGATATTGTTGTCACATGCACACAATGATCACTCTTTGTCATAAATTCCTGTAGCTGCTTCAGAGTTGCTGTCGGCTTCTTGGTAACCTTAGTTTCCTCCTGGCTCTTTCATCCAGGTTGGAGCGACGTCCTGATCCAGGGAGGGTCCTTATTGTACCAAATACCTTCCACTTCTCTAATAGACTTCTGTGTGCTTATAGGCATTGATTAAAGCCTTTAAATTTTTTTTGTATCCATCTCCTGACTTGTGCCTGTCCACAACTTTATCCCAGAGATCTTTTGACACTGCCTTGCGACTCATAGTTGATTGTTTGCTTCAGTTGCACTACCAAGGACTGAAATGCTTCAGGAAAGCTCTTTTCTTGCTGAGCTAATCAAAATGACCACATCTTATCACAGTTGAAAGTCAAATGGCTTTGTTTGCCATTGTGAAGGTGATTAGCTACATCTGATTGAGTTTACAGGTCATTTTTAGGAGGGGGGGTGATCCTTTTTCCAATTCAGTGATCCTGTTTTTCTGACCTGTTGTGTTAATCTTTCACTGGGATGGTAGAATGGCACTGAGTAAATAAAGCTGGATAAAACAAAAACTGTGTCCATCTTCATTTCAGACTGCAAAGCAACAAAATGTGTTCAGTATATAAATATTCATTCATACATATTTATTTAAGACAGTTATTTAATGATTCGTTTTTTAATTCTAAATATGCACAGAATATTTTAGGAAAGGTGATTCTATATATTTAGCTTTGTATAAATACAATTAAAGTAAATTAAATGTCCTAATTCATCTGTTATGAGTTACTAACCAATGTAGAAATGTTAATACACAACAAGACCATGAAAAATTAGTTCTGTATTGAGGGCACATCTTCCCTCCAGACATGCAATCTACCAATCCACATCGATTAATTAATGTTTTCAGATTAACATACACAGCTGTCTTTATATCAATGATGCTCTGCAGTTAGTGGTAACATCTAAATTAACTGGCTTTGTTATTGACTAAATTAATGATTTAATAGGGCCGAATCAATATTAGGTCATCAAATCAGGCCAGTCAGCTGCTTGTTTTGCCTTTTTACAGTGGTTTCGCAGGTATGATATTTCCAGCACGTTTAAAAGAGCTACTAATAAAATATGAAAACATATGAATAGTTTTGTGTATAAAATCTGATTGCATTAGTCAAGTTCTAAGACGTTGCTATAAACAGCCCCAGTTGGAGGCCAATGAGCTATATCTTTTGGCAGAAGAATCGTTCATTATGAATAAGTGTAATTATCTATTGAACATTTGCGTCTTTTCTCATATCGCTGTTGCCACCGTTTATAAATTAAGCCACTCAAGGCCACGTTGCAGTCATGTGTTCTAAAATAAATGTCTGTTTCTATTGTGCTACATTTGTTATGTGATGAATAATAAAATGAATGTACATTTGCCTTACGCCTTTGCAATTGTTAAGATTTTTGAACAGGGGAAAAAAAACGAATAATTTCTTCTTCACGCACCTCAAAACTAACACATTGTGTTCCAATCCACCAAGCAACACTGATGAACAGACTTACATAACAGGCCTGCTGTCAAAGTGTTTTAATTCACTCATTCACATCATGCTAACAGCTCCAACCTACAGCATGACTAATATGAAAACTTATAACAATTTGCTCATCATATCAGACACTAGAAGAACATTGCTTGAGTAAGGTCGATAGGAAGGCAGATGATGTGATTTGAGCATCACCGTCTTGCAAATACATTAATTTTTTTCACAATTTCCAACACATCTGATGCAACAAATTGCCCACATATTTATTACTTTAGCTACTTCACAAAGCAATGCCTGATCTAAATGCACTGCAGTGCTGTAGTTTGTCCCCCACTCAATAAGCTCATTGCATTTTAATGGTCACAGTGATTATTTTTCTCAGATGTTTCAATTGCTGTCTTATTGTGTTCTGCTACTATTAATAATAAAAGTGTCATGCTTGACAAATAATGTTTTTATCACTGGCTAAATGACTTCATTAAACTTGTTTGAGGCAACTTCCTGCCATTTCTCCATTTATGTTATTAAAGCAGCATTCACTGCATACAGCAATGTAAGGTATTATGGTAACATCTTGAAATGAAAATGAAAACATTTCAATTTTGTACTGTAAGAAAGAAATGTAGAAAAATGGAAAAGGTATAGGTAGTTTTCTGCAAAGACATTTTTTCCATTTTCAAAACACAGGCGAAACACCTGTATTAATGAGTTAGGTACCATAAAAAACAATGAACAACAATTTAAAGGGGTCATATGATACTGCTAAAAAGAACATTATTTTGTGTAATTGGTGTAAGGAAATGTGTTTATGCGGTTTAAGGTTCAAAAAACACATTATTTTCCACACTGTACATTATTGTTTCTACTCTATACCCCGCCTTTCTGAAACGCATATTTTACAAAGCTCATCGGTCTGAAAAAAAGCGAGGCGTGCTGTGATTGGCCAGCTTTCCAGTGCGTTGTGATTGGCTGAATACCTCAAGCGTGTGACGGAAATGTTACGCCCCTTACTATACTGTGATGCCCTGTCCGGCCGGAGCGACGAGACAAACATTAAAACCCATTACAAACGAGGCATTTGTTGCATCCAGTGGGGACATAATTACGGATTATAATGACTTATACTGTCTTTTTACGCGTTGCGTTGCATCACGCAGCGTAAACATAAAACCATGTCTACATTTATGATCGGAGAAATGACAAACAACAAATGCTACTCTGCACTGACTCAAAACTCGCGTTTGAATCGTCATTGGCAAATTCTTTAAATATAAAAAAAAACTTACTTTTTACGTCTGTGAGTCAGAACAGCCGGCATTGTAGTCTATCTACTCTACCAGGATCAGGAAACGGCCCTCCATAAAATGCTCTGCACACATCTGAATGTTTGGGTTGAACTGTTCTGGAACAGTGTTGTAAATACAACTTAATTACTGATTTCTAGTCGTGTCCTCTTTTTTTGAAGGCCAAACAAAGTAGTTTCACTTTCACAACGAAACAGTGTCACACACTGCGGCCTACAGTGAGCGGAGGCGGGCAGGCTTGAGAACGGCGCGGACGGCAGATTCGACGAAGGAGCGTCCGGCATACTTGCGGCAACCGCATGTGACGACCCCGGACTGGACTCTGCTTCGTCCACAGTGAAAGCCGATCCGGCGATCCACAGAACAAAATTGATGTATTTCCTCAGTGACCAGCACGGATAAGCTCCAGGCATGACGAAGCAGATATGTCCTCTTTTGGAAGGCCAAACAAAGTAGTTTCGACTTCACGACAAAACACACTAGCCCTTCACGGCATGGCGGCGGTGGCAACAACAATACTACAGCGAGAAATAAAAGTTACGCCTTCGTCTTTGTGTGAACATTTGGGCGGTGTAATGCAAATCTTCCCACACAGTGACATAAACATGTGGGGGCGTGTTAGAACGAGACGTTTTAGGTAGGTGTGGCTGACTCTAACTTTTATAAAGAATATCTCTGGGATTTGAGGGGACTGTAGTCTTGACTTACAGATCGTCTTATGCACAAGAGCTGTAACACTCATTTAAAATTTAAATCGCATCATATGACCCCATTAATTTTTTTATAATGGTAATTTATAAATATATGCAACTGTTTATTTTTAATTATGTTATTCATAATAAATTAATTAGTTAAAATATACATGATGACATGTTAAAATGTATAAGTATGCATGAATTAACATTAACCAAAAAATGTAAATTAAAAATTCTGTAAAATTGTTATTTATTGTTAGTTCATGATACTTAATGTGTTAACTAATGTTGACAAATTTAACTTTATTACTTAAACACACACACACACACAAAGATAACTACTGATAAAATGGAAAATTACGTTTTGCTGAAAGATTATTTTTCTAGACTAAAACACTTGAATTCTATAATTAGAAAAACCTTCACAAAGCAATTTATCTGCACTAGATTTCTAGAAACTTTATAATAGGAAACTCTCTATTCACAGTTTATTGCAAGATATTGACCATTTGATTTTAAATGTCAGTGTAAGAAATGTGATTTACCTGACCTACAAACAATTTCACGGGCAAATTGCATGTCTGATATCTTGGCTCATATCAATTTCTGTTGTAGAAATTGATCTAAAATTGAATCTTGTGAGGAAAATGACACAGTCTGTATCGCCAGTGCTAGAACACAGTGTTGTAACTGTGGTCATAATATAGTGCAGTGACTCACAAAGAGTTTCTGAAATAACACATAACATTGTTATTGTTAGTCTGTTTGCAATCTGGCTATGAAGTGTTGTTAACATTTTAAAACTAAATACATCAATGAAATGATGGTTTTCACCATCTTGGGTGTTGTAAATCATCATAAAGTTTCAGACAAGAACAGAATACAATGTTGTATTTTATCTTAGCTATTGTCCAAAATAACAGAGTTGACAAAGCAAATCCCATGTTGTAAGATATATATATTTACTACATAAAGGATGTTTTTTAGTCAGTGCCGTCAAATGTTTGGTTTCCAACATTCTTCAATTATATATATATATTATATATTATATATATATATATATAAATATAATAGATTACTTTTATGTGGAACAAGTATTTGCAACTAAACAAGATTTATACCCTAAAAACCTCAACTGATCATACAAACCTGCACGTTTTTAAAAAAAAATGTCATGATGTTTCAATTATGTTAGTAGGCACAATACCAAAATCATTTATAGATCATACATGACCACAAAAGGAGGTTGTTAAGCTGTATAAATATTTATAACTGCCTTATAATGCTTTACTATCAAACAGGGATTTGATTTATTCTTGTTCATTGTTAAATACATGCAAAGTGTCATTTTCAAAATGTTAGTATAGCTAACATCCAAAACGGCTCACTCGTTCAAAACTGAGGGGCATTGCTCAAAAGTAGAATTAAGAAAGCCAGGATAACAGAAAAGGCGCGGCTTGACCTAGTTTAATCAGCGCATCCTGGCTTAGTCTGTTGCACGTTTGCTGAGCCAGGATGAGAACGTGCTGCTATGTCAAGCCAGGTGTATATGGTTGGGATAAGTGCACGTTCACGGCATTCTTAAACAGACCACGGGCTCGATCACAGAATCAATGATGCAAAAATGGATAAAACCCGTGCGGCATACTTCTCGCCAACTGAGCAACAGCTTCTAATGGAAACATATGAAGAGGTGAAACATATAATATGTAAAAAGGGAAATACAGCTGCTATAATAAAACAAAGAGAAAACGCCTGGCAGACAATAGCGGACCGATTGAATGCGTAAGTAGTCCAAATAACCAGTGCGCCACTGAAGCCATCATAATTACAATTCAAGCAGTTATTTGTCATTTCCATAAATTAACAGTTGTACACTTTGCCTTAAATGTGACCAGTGGACATGCATGTTACTCATGCAAACACATGTATGATTAATTGCAAACACTTATCCACTATGCGCATCCATCCATCCAAAAGAACAACCATGTCTGGACAAAAAAGGACCTGGCAGCAAGTCAAGATTAAGTAAAAGAACATTTTGCAGGCTGGTAAGTGACTTGATGGGTGAACATTTCTTTACAAATTAGGTGAATAGTGTCTGCTGACATTTTATTGTCTGTATTGATTTCAGCATAAAAAAAAAGGCTCATGTATCTGGCACGGTGGGTGGCCCTCCAACCCAAGACTTCACCACAGCAGAGGAGCTGGAGTTGAATAAAGGGAAGCCAGTGATGGAAGAGATCCAGGGAGGGACAGCCACTGACTCCGGCCCAGCAAGAGAAACTGGCCTCTTCATACAAAGTACATTATTGCCATTCTACTGCAATCAAATATTTAGATTTTTTTTATGTGGACTGTCTGACTTCGCCTTCCCTTGCCGTGTCTGGTAACACACTTACACTTCTGGAGCCACCAGACTATGATCTGCCGGTGAGTACTCTTTATTAAAATCATATGCTTGGCACATCCTGTCAAAACTATCAATACAATTTCTATTGAATATGGCAGAGGGAAGGCACATCTGCAGCAGTGGAGTGCACTTCTGCCAATGATGAGACCGTGTCGCTGGACTCCAGAAGGCTTGAGGTGCCATGTCAATTTTGTGTAAATTTTTAGTCCATAATGGATAAGTAGTCAGCAATGTGATTCTAATAGAACATATATTTTTAACAGGATCCAGACAATGTGCAGCCTCATAAGCAGCCTAGTAACATAGTGAGTATTGCCTAAAGTAAACCTACATTATGCACAAATACCGCTGTGCTAATTGATAGGTGTTTTACAGAATTCACAAACTGTCAGACGTCTCTACACAATACATCTTAAGAGACAGATAGAGCTGGCAGAGGGCAAGATCGAAGTGAACAAGAAAAAGCTGCAGGACATGGACCTTGAGATGGAAATTAAACGCAAGACACTGAGGAAACTGGACTTGGAAATCCAGAAACTAGAGAGAGAAGTAAGTGATTTCAGTTCACACTGCAACCACGACTGCACAATGTATTAATCATCGTTATTTTCTCTCAAAAGCTCCAAGCTGACAAGTGATAACAGCAAAATAAAAAAATACAAAAACATTGTAGTCTCGTACCTTTTTCATTAATGTCCAGTACACAGTTACTGATCCAGTGAATTGGAACTAGAATTTGGGAAGATAACCACACAGCGTGTGCTACTAATGTCAAACAAAATGCACGCACACATGAAAGAGTGACATACATTATGCTTTATTAAAGGATATGGGCGAAATCAAAACAAAATTAACTGAAATAATTTGCTATATATTGTTCTCTGACCAGTCTACCATTTATGTTATCTGCGAAGATGGCAGCATTGTCCCAGACAATATCCAAAGCAACTCTGGGAGCCCTTTCTTTTCTTAGGCTGGCAACATTGTGCAGCACTGTGCAGGCAACAGTCACATCACGGGCCCTGTCTGGGGAGACCCTCAGATGGAGCAGGCACTGAAATCGTGATTTCAGGAGGCCAAAGGTCATTTCGATTCGAGCCCTCGTTCTGGCATGGGCATGGTTGTAAGCCTGCTGTGCTGGAGTTTGGGGGTCTGCAAGGGGGGTCAAAAGGAACTTCTCACAGGCATAGCCTTTGTCTCCTAGCAGCACACCAGAGAACTCACCTGAGAATACAAAATATAATTCTTACAACTAGCAGAGTAAAACTTCTGACACACACATGATGTCCAGGGTGCTTTAAAAAATTGGGGTGGCTTACCTAGTGAGAGTCTCTGGTAAATTCTACTGGCCCGAAAGACTCTGGAGTCATGGACCGAGCCAGGCCACTTTGCCTCTAAATTTGTGATAAGGCAGTCAGCATCACAGATCATCTGTAACAATAACATGTGACCTATTAAGGTCATTTAATGCACATAAATAATTTATGTAGCTGACAGTAACCATAAATCATTCTTACCTGAACATTGATACTGTGGAAAGATTTCCTGTTAACATAATCTCCCTCATGTGCCCCTGAGGGCCGTTTGATACGGATATGGGTGCAATCCACTGAACCAAGACATTAGGGAAAACGGTAAAAAAAAAATTTTTTTTTTTGGGGGAAGTTTCCTACTGTGACTGTGCTAATGTAAAAAATTTTTGTTGTAATCTGTAATTAGTGTTACCTGCAATCTTGTAGAACTCCTCCTTGATGTCGTGGAATCTTCTGTGGCCAGGGAAGGTGATGAATATGTGCGCAAGTGATTTCAGTGCTAGACTAACATTTCTTATCATGCGGCAAATAGTGCCTTTATTGAGGTTTTCAGCATCTCCAACAGAATAAAGGAACATGCCACTTGCTAAGAATCGCAGCGCCACACAGACCATCTGTGGGACAGTGAGAGCGTGGCTTCGCACTGTTCTGTGTTGTATCTTTGGACCCAGCCGCCTACACAGATATCGGATGCCATCACCTGAGAATCTGTACCTCTCAGTCAGATATTCGTCTGCAAAAGCCAACGGGTCTGACCTGTCCCGGAAGACTCTTTCATGCCTGAATGCTCGTCTGAGTATTAACACTTCCTCGTCTAGTACATCATCCAACAAAGGGCACGCCATCGCTAAGAGGAAACACCTGAATCGGACTTAAGCCTATATATACTACATATTGACCTCGTCATGGACTTAAATGAAACCACCTTTGCAACTTCACCAGCCATTTCTTCAAATCTCAACAACTGCAATAATGTGTATTCATCAAACATCTGACAGCAATATGAAC
>JADLZN010009924.1:226529-256529 GCA_018155175.1 Sinocyclocheilus anophthalmus
GACCTCTGACCCTGGCGTGATGACATCACCTCCTCATGTCTGCATGTGCGCAGACAGATCGATTCTGAGGGAGAAGATGAACACGAGATTTAGCAGTGTTTGTTTGTGTGACGAGACGAAGGAGAGATAGCAGCCGTTTTCAACTCGAGACACCAAAGCAGAAATAAAGCTGACCTGCTCAACACATAGAGGAGCTGATCCGGATCACCTGCAAGCTCACTGCAGACAAAACAACAAGCGTTACTTACAGAGTCACACCATCACAAATAAGATCTCACAGACCTTGAAGCTTCCACCATAAGAACATCTGCTAACACTTTGTTACAGTGTCCTAGTTACACGTTACATGCACTTACTGTAGTAAATTAACAGTAAAATATGCATAATTACATGCAACTAACCCTAACCTTATCGTAAGTGTGTGCTGTTAATTAACATCATGTAATAAAGACACCCTACTCCAACCAAGAATGCTGTATATTGTGAAGTACTACAATAATACAACTGCACTATAAAATAAACATAAAATGATTATTTCATAATTAGCTATATTAAGTATTTTTAATAGTAAATATGTCTCAATTTGTTGACCTGCAAGAGTTACGTTCTCGAGCGTTTATCTGTGCAGTTTGAGAGAAAACTAGTGAGAGATCTAGTGAACGCTCGGCTCACAGAAGATCTGCTTCTTCAGCGGCAGGCTGGAGAATCATGTTTACACGAGCTGGACTCACCCTGAAGCCCAGTGATAGAAAACCCCGTCCTGATAGTACAGACACAGAAAGAGCCAAACACTGATGCTCTCCAGCCAGAAGATGAGGAACAGGAACCAGAGCGAGGACAGCAGCAGCTCACACACCATCCTGACACCTACAGAACATCAGCATCATCATCATCATCATCATCATAAGACGAGTACAGTTGGGGGAATTCCATCAAGAGATTCATTCTGTGAAGAGACAAAATAGACGAGAGGCAAGGCTCGTTTCTGGTAACCAAGTTTCAGACATTGTTCAGATGAGTACAAGCTAGACAGAGAGAGATTAAGGAAAGAGAAAGTAAAGTCAGGGATTCAGCGTTCCGGATAGGGGTTGGAAGATCATTCCACCAGACAGGAACGGTGAACGAGAATGTTCTGGAAAGTGATTGAGCCTCTCTGTGATGGTACCACGAGACATTGCGCACTTGTAGATCTCAGGCTTCTGGATTGGATGTAGATTCGTAAGAGTGAGTGGAATTAGGAGGGTGCTGAGCCTGTGGCTGTTCTATAAGCAAGCATCAATGTCTTGAACTTGATGCGAGCTGCAACCGGCAGCCAGTGCAAGGAGATGAAGAGAGGTGTAACATAGGCTCTTTTGGGCTCATTGAAGACCATTCGTGCCGCTGCATTCTGAATCATTTATAGAGGTTTGATTGCACATGATGGAAGTCCAGCCAGAAGAGCATTGCAGTAGTCCAGCTAGAGATGACAAGGGCCTGGACAAGAAACATGCTAACAGCATGCTCCGTTAGAAAGGGCCTGAACTTTCTGATGTTGTGCAATGCACACCTGCAAGATCGAGCAGTCTTTGCAATCTGGTCTTTGAAGGTCAGCTGGTCATCAAAAGTTACACCAAGATTTCTGACACCGAAGCTCTGAATGGGAGGTCAATTTAGAAGAACTAGATGGATGGAGAAGTCGAGTACTGGTAGAGTGGCAATGTGGCAGGGAAGACAAGAAGCTCAGTTTTTGCCAGGTTGAGCTGTAGGTGATATTCGTTCATCCATGCCGAGATGTCCGATAGGCAGCCTGAGATCCGTGCAGCTACTATTGGATTGTCTGGTTTAAATGAATTATAGAGCTGTGTGTCATCAGCATAGCCATGGTAGGAGAAGCCATGTGCCTGTATGAAATGGACCCAGTGATGTAGTGTATATGGAAAAGAGGAGGGGTCCAAGAACTGATCCCGAGGAACACCAGTGACCAGTTGATTTGCTTTGGATACCTCCCCTCCCCAGGACACCTTGAAAGACCTACCAGTGAGATAGAATTCAAACAAGTGAAGTGGAATCCCTGTGATGCCCAGTGAAGAGAGGGCAGACAGGAGGATCTGATGATTGACAGTGTCAAAAGCAGCAGAGAGATCCAGAAGAATAAGGACTGATGATTTGGAATCAGCTTGTGCAATCCGCAAGGCTTCTGTGACTGACAGTAGAGCAGTCTCAGTTGAATGGCCACTCCTGAAACCTGACTGGTTAGAGTCCAGTTTGTTGTTCTGTGAAAAAACAATGATACCTGGTTGAAAACAAATCGTTCGAGGGTTTTCGCTATGAACGGAAGGAGAGAGACAGGTCTGTAGCTATCTGTAAGTGAAGTGTGTAATGTAGGTTGAGCCGAGACTGCTGAATGCAGCTGTGAGGAGATTCATATCTTCTATCATTCTCATCATCATATTCACTGAACATCACACCATAATCATCATCATCTTCATCATCATCATCATCACCACCATCACCATCATCATCATCATCATCATTCATCAGCATTATCTTCATCATCAGCATCATCATCAGCATCATCATCATCATCATCAAATCATCATCAGCATCCTGAACACCACACATCATCATCATCAGACCATAAACACATCATCTTAATCATCATCAGACCCTGAAACCATTCATCATATCATGCAACATCATCATCAGACCCTAAAAAATCATCGATCATCATCTTCATCATCTCATCATCAATATCAGACCTAAACAAATCATTCATATTCATCATCTTCACATCATCTCATCAGACCCTAAACCCATAATCTTCATCATCATCATCATCAGGACCCTCAAATATCATCGTCATCTTCATCTCGTCATCATCATAATCAGCCCTAAAACTCATCAGCATGCATCGGTGTCATCATCTTCATCATCATCAGACCCTAAACATCATCTTCATCATCTTCATCATCATCATCAGACCCTAAACATCATCATCATCACCATCATCATCTTCATCATCATCGTCATCATCATCATCTTCTTCTTCATCATCATCATCTTCAGTGCTGTAAAGTTCACTCGTATATGAAGGAGCGACTTGATGTGCTGATCCTGCACCGGACTTAATTAACTAACACACAAAATTTTAAAGCGAAAATGCTGAAAGGATGAACCCGTTAACAAGTTAATCTGACCAGCTGAAGCGCCACTTCCGGTCACGCGCGCTCGTATTTCAGGATAAAAGTCCTCATGAAGGCGCACGGAGCCAAAGCAGCGTACGAAGAATTATTTCAAATCTGAATTTAATTTAAATATCAAAATAACGGTGTTCGCAAAGTCATCTGAAACTAACAAACTCAACAATAATTTAACTCAGCGGTGAAACCTCACAGAAGTAAAAAATAAAACAGTTTAAAAGAGAGATGTTTATTATTTAATACCAGCCAAACATTAAACCCTATCCTTTGACATAACGGTTCTAAACATATAATCCTCTGGAGTAATTCCGGAAGTTTGGCGGAAGCGGAAGTGAAGTCACCGCTACGGTGTCGGCAGGGCTGAGCGAGTTAGCTCGCGCTAAAGCGACTTTATCGATGAAAGTTCACTTATTAAAGTGGTTTAGTCCGTCACCGATCATTAATCCAAGCCTCGTTTGCCGCCGCGGTAAGGTTCGTGGGTCCCTCTGTGTCTGCAGCAGCACTGAGGTGTTCCTAAGAGAGTGTAAACACTGTACTGCAGTAACACCGCTTTCTCTAAGCCTGCTAGTGAAGGCTTATTATTGATGTGAACGAATTGTTTGATATTTTGCATTTACATTTACGTGTTTGGCAGACACTTTTATTCAAAGTGACTTATATAAGAATAGGATCAAAGCAATTCGTCAGTAATAGCCTATAATACTCATGTGTGTGTGGTGCTGTGAGTGTTTGATCAGCTAATGGTAATTTAGTTTTATTTCTATATTATAGTATTCATTCATATTTTGGAATTCATAATTTTTTTGAGCTTTTGTCCTTTTTTATTAGCCTTTTAACACTTTTATGCTACTGTTTTAGTTTTAGTCATTTGATGCTCGTTTGTCATTTTTAATTTTATTTTTAAAATTATTTTAATTGAATTACTTTAACTTAAACTTTCAGTTAGTTTTCATCTAGCTAATATTTACATTTTATTTTAATTAAACAAAAATAACGTTTAATAGCTTTAGTTAACAGTAACTAGGGCTGCAAGCCTGCAACAAACAATTATTTTGATAATAGATTAATCTAACGATTATTAATCGTTGATTATTTCACTGATTAATCAGTAGGCTTTGATCGATTATTCAGCTTTTACAATTAGTTAAAATATTGAGTTATACAAAGGTGATCACTTCAGAATTTTCCCGTAAAAAATGTGTTCGCAACATTTGGTTTTAACTTAAATTTACATGTAAACGCTGTAATTTCATCAACCGATACAATGTTAATATACCAATCTATGCAAGTACTGAAATCTGCTTTGTACCTTTAATACACTGACACCCACCAAAAGCAGGTGGTGATGAGTCACATGATAGAACCTACACGCAATAAATATTATTTCACAACAAGATTGTAGCCTGCCCGCCTAATGTCCCAACTAATGAGAAAAAACAAACTAATGAGGGTGTTGCACAAGTGAGAAACAAGCAATGTGAATGATAACGCAGCGTTAAGGGTTTATTTCGCTGAAGTGTACCTTTGTTTAACTGTTCCAAAAACGGTTGATGCTACAGGTAACAAATTACATGTCCACTACAGTTTTTACCGTATATAGTAGGGCAACTTACCGTTAACCATTTAACAGTTTTTTATTATAGCATTTTTACAGTCTTTTACTCTTACAATCACAGTGATTTTTACACTCAGAATTGCACATGAAAGATTGTCAACAGTTTTGATGTGTTTGAATATATACGAGTCAGCATGTGTGTGATTTATGAATGCTGTTTGCTCGTTATGTCTCAGATGGCAAATGGTTTATCTTGCTCTGGTTTTCTGTCGTCTCCACAGATCGAAAGCGTGATCTGCATGGACTCGAATGCTAATTTATCATGTTCAGCGAATGTGCAGTGACTCTGGTCTGACGGCGTTTGTCTTGAACGAACACAATCCGCACCGCAGCAGTCATGTCTCTGCCTGAGGAAGCAGGGGATCGTGGGAAGGAGAGGGAGCGCGGAGCCCGGCCCAAAGTGCGTCAGAGCCGCTCCGAGGAGAGACGAGACGGAGCGAGGCAGAAGGGCGCGAGGGGGAAGAAGAAAAGCCACCCTTCGCACAATCTGACCTCGGAGCGGCCCGTGAGCGACGGCTTCGAGTACGGAGATCTTCTGAACAATACTGTACATCCACTGCTAATGCGAACTGTGACTGTGTTTCGCTGAGACCGGAGGAGCCCAAGGCTCTGCGGGGAATGCAGAAGTCAAACGCTCCGCCCAGAAGAATCCACGAGCAGGTAGGCCAGATGTTAAACATCAAGAACCACAGCACAAGCGTACCTGATGCCTCTCTCCGGCAGTCATTCCAGGCGAAGATACACGTCAGCTGTAGCTCATGCCTGGAATCAGCTATGTTCACGATTCACACGCCTGGCTCGGACATGGCGAGAAGTGGTCCGCTCAAGCAGAGTCACGCACACGCGCATCCAATTCTCAAGCTCCCGGTGATCAACTCACGGATGTCCGTCGCTTTGCTGTGGGGAGGAACGAGGAATAAAGTGACCGTTTACGAGAGAGACGACGGATAAGCATCGAGCAGGGAGTCGAACCTCCGCCCAACGCTCAGATCCACACCTTCGAAGTGACGGCGCAAATCAACCCGCTTTACAAACTCGGACCCAAACTGGCTCCCGGGATGAACGAGTTAGCCGGAGACGAGCGCGCAGCGCTGCTCCTGCAGAGATGTTTGGACACGCTCGATGAAGTCGTTGCATCGTCGTCATCAGATTTTGATTTGTGCGCCGCATCTCCGACTCTAGTTCCGCCGGACAGTCCTAAATCACAAGACGGACTCCATCGCATTCACACGCAAATCGATTACATCCACTGCCTAGTCCCCGATCTGCTTCGGATCACAAACCTGCCTTGCTACTGGGGCGTCATGGACCGATACCAAGCCGAAACGCTGCTGGAAGGCAAACCCGAAGGCACGTTTCTATTGCGCGACTCTGCGCAGGAAGACTACCTCTTCTCCGTCAGCTTCCGGCGGTACGGCCGCTCGCTGCATGCGCGCATCGAGCAGTGGAATCATAACTTCAGCTTCGACGTGCACGACCCCAGCGTGTTCCACGCTCCCACCGTCACCGGCCTGCTGGAGCACTACAAGGACCCCAACTCCTGCATGTTCTTCGAGCCGCTGCTGTCTAACCCCATCCACCGCTCGCAGCCCTTCAGCCTGCAGCGCATCTGCCGCGCCGTCATCAGCAGCAGAACCACGTACGACGGCATCAACGCTCTGCCACTGCCCAACGCTCTGAAGGAGCACCTGAAGGAGTACCACTACAAGCAGCGAATAATGAGGTGTTGGATTGTAAGCATCATCCCGATGCAGCATCGCAGGACGAGACACCTGTGGGACGTGACGGGATACGATATGGACCGGGAGTCACGGGCTGTCAGACGTTATCGCATATGCAAGTTTTTGGTTTACTATAACTACAGTCAACCACCATAACTCTATTCAGACAGCATATTCATGGTTGATATGTTTTAACTAGCTGAGTGCAGGACACTATCGGTCATTATGTAGCGAAGGATAGCTAAATAAAGTCAACTGGACATATTACACCCAAAATTCTTAAGAAGTGTTATTCTGTATTGCTTAATGTGATCTTTTTACACCACAGAATGAACGATGAAGCACTGCTTGGTAATTATGGGTTTTATTACTTGAGTTTGTCTTCAATTTTACACAGCTGACAGGTATTCACAGGCATTCATTACCATAACTTTCTATCAAGTTATTATCAAGATGGCATTTGTTCTTCTCATATTTTTCGTACCCTTTTCAAAATTAGCCAATAAACGTATACTGTGAGAACATGTTAAAGGCGTCGAATACATTTCGGTTTGAGACCGATGAGTGTGTTGTGCTGTGTACGTAGGTTGATATATACTGTAAAAGCATATGCATCGATATATTGTCAGAAAAATAAGTTTATGGGATATATATATACTATAAGATATATAAATGTATATACATGCAAATATTTTGTGTAATAAATATACACAGAACACACAAATATATTATGCAAATAAAAACTTTTATTTTGAATGCGATTAATCGTTTGAAAGCTAGACCGGAAGTGCCACGACGCCTGATATGAAGACGTGAGTGCCTTTCTGACGCTCCTCATCTTGAGGTTTAAACGCTGTTAGCTCGTCACAGGGAGTCATTAACTGAGTAACACTGAATCGGCAAGCCTTTCTTATTTTAGAATATCATTTTTATCAAGACGAGTGTTGCATTTGGGAGTTACGGCCCGTTCACAACAAGAACGATAACTATAACGATGATGACTATAACAATGACTAACGTCTCTAATGTTAACAATATACGGACTCTAGCGTTGACTATAACGATATAGCATTGACTGTTGAATGTCCATTTTTATATGATATTAGGCAACATTTTATTCAAACAATTTAATAATGGACATTTAAAAAACAAATTCTCAATTTTTTTTGCACATTAAATTGAAAAATTCTATTTTTTTGTTGCTGTTGCCATAATTGTTATATTAAGTATATGGTATATATTGTTTTGTATGTTGGACGTTTTTAAGATAAAATTGTTACATTATTGTAAACAATGAATTGAAAGGATATTGTCATTATTATAAATCTGTTGATTTTGCCATGAATATAGCCATTGCTGCTGATATGGCGTTAAATCTTTAATAAATAAATAATGTTGACTATAAAATTGACTAAAACAAAATAACGTTAACTGTAACATTAAAACATCGACTGTAACATTGATTGTAATGTTGACTGTAAAATAACGATGACTGTAACAGTGATTGTAATGTTGACTGTAAAATAACGATGACTGTAACAGTGATTGTAACAATATAACGATGACCGTAACAGTGATTGTAACAATATAACGATGACTGTAACAGTGATTGTAACAATATAACGATGACTGTAACAGTGATTGTAACAATATAACGATGACGGTAACAGTGATTGTAACAATATAACGATGACGGTAACAGTGATTGTAACAATATAACGATGACGGTAACAGCGATTGTAACAATATAACGATGACGGTAACAGTGATTGTAACAATATAACGATGACTGTAACATTAAATGTCCACGGGTAACCGAGTGACAATTATACCGATGACTATAACGCTGACTGTTGCAATAATTATTGACTAAATGTTGAGCATAACGATAAATATTATGTTAAGTATAGTGATGACTATAACCATGACTATTGTTAAATATAACGACAGCGATAGCTATAACGCTAACTACGTTAGTGTCCACACGTTAATATTCCATTTATTCTAAGCGCGTGCCGTCTCTTTAAAAGCTCAAGCTCTTTAAAGTCAGTGGATTCTGACTGACTGTCAATATTTTTATTGTTCATCAGCTGCACAATCCCTCCACAAATCCCTCAGGTGTTAGGTTAAGTATCGCTATTAGTTCTGTTCTTTAATGCCGAAGGTTTGTGTTTACGTTCCTGTGACACCTGGAGACCGTGCTAACGTGATGAAGCGTTCGGCAGTATCTTCTCCATCGACCCTGCACTCCTCTTCACTCCCAAGATATACTCCCAGTATACTCTGGATTCACGCTCAGCATGCATGTCTGCTCGTTTAATCACAGCACACTCGTCAGAGACAGATATGCTTCTGCCACATAATGCTTCATTCAAGAGCGGATCATTGCACCAAATCTTGAGCCTGTAGACGAGTAGAACAGACCAAATCCACAGTTTTAGCCCAGCGTATCTTGGCTGAAGATCTCATTCTCATTGACGCATCTCGTTTAGTGTAATGTGAGAGCTGTGTGTGATTTGATTTGGGAAAGACAGGATTCTCTGAACGCTGAGGGCTGGTTTTCCGTCTGGACGTCAGAGATGTATTGGTATCACTCTTTCATTCATTCCATTGCATTGCTTTTGTTATTCACTGTATCGCATTGTGACTCCACCCGAGGCATGTTTTAGTGGTTTATTTTATTTAGAAACCAAATATCTGAACTTTCTAAACTACTGAACCCCTTTGAAAACAACTGAGACGAGAATGTTAGAAACGCTTGTAAAACTCTATGAAAATGTCAAAGACGTTCCAGAAAATGCTAAAAGAGAGCATGGTGAATCTTAAGGTGTCATATTGAGGGGATTTCCTTAAGATATTCAGTTTCTCGGTTGGAGTCGTTACCAGTCATTTGGACAGCAGAAATGAAGATCTGTAATTCGACGGCCCCCACATGTCTAGATGCCTATGTGAAAAGATTTGCGTGTAACGCCGCCAAATGTGTACAACCGCAAAGAAAGGAAGGCGTAACGTTTTTATTCTCGCTGTAGTATTGGTGCGGCGTCCACAATGTAGTGGGAATGCGCGTGTGTGCTTCGTATATTGAAGCGAAAACACGGCGTTGGTCTTCGAATTGCCTGGTTTATAATGGGTTTTAATGTGTTTGTCTCGTCGCTCCGGCCGGACAGGGCAGCACAGTATGGTGAGGGGCGTAACATTTCCATCACACGCTTGAGGTATTCAGCCAATCACAAAGCACTGGATAGCTGGCAAATCACAGCACAACTCGCTTTTCAGAACGAAGAGCTTTGTAAAAATCAGCGCATTTCAAAAAGGCGGGGCATAGAAGAGAAACAATAATGTACAGTATGTGGAAAATAATGGGTTTTTTTAACCTTAAACAGCATAAAAACAGTTCATTACACCAAATACACAAAATAATGATCTTTAAAATTGCATCATATGACCCCTTTAAGTGAAAGGGGCCAAACGTCATGTGTTTGGAGACCAGACAGCCTGCAGTGTGATTAAACACCTGTTAGTGTGTTTATAACATTAACCTGCTGTCTCAGTTGGGATCTTTTGTGTGTGTGCCTTGCTGGTCAAGTCTGGATTGATGTGAAGCACAGTGAGAGTGTTTGGTTTACTGTGATTTCATGAACTTCTGTTCTTAAAGCAGCTTGCCTTGGGGTTTTTTATTATTATTATTTTTTTACACTGATATTTATTTTCTATATAAGGCTTGCCTAATATGCTTAGCATTTTTTCACGTGTTTCTCGTATATTAAAGCCAAGTGTGAATACTTTTATTGCTGTGTACGGTGTAACAAAAGCACATATTAATAAACTATGTTGGATCTTTTAAGACGCTCTGGTGTTGTTTTTGTCATTTCGTTTAAACCAGGAGCTACCAATGCTATAAAAAGAAGTTCCTAAATGTTATTTTATTGTATTGTAAAAAATAAAAAAACACTAAAGTTCATACTACTTCCCTAGACATTTCCAGATACCTTCCTTATGTCAGTCGTATATTTATATTATTATATTATTTATGTAATTATATTTCTATCGTGTGTGTAATCGCGGTGCGTGATGCAGGGATCGTTTATTCGAGCAGCGGCTGCCGCGCGGCCGGCTCACATCTGTCAGGTTCGGTAGCTGTAGATGTGAGATGCGGCGCCTTACGGATTAAACGTTCCGGGTAAATATCGAAAATCTTGAAACTGAACAATATATAAACCTCCTCTAGAAGTAAAAGCTGTCTCACGATCAGCACTGCTGTTTTTCAGTTATCACGAGCAGGAAAGAAGGCGCGGGATCAGAGGCAGAGGTTGAGGAGTTTCAACTAGTATTGCGTTAAATCCGTCGTTAATTACACGGTGTATTATTAAGAGTGTGAGCGTGTTTGTAGTTCAGCGCTCGTAGTTTAGTGGAGATTTGCTTTTATATTGTGTAAATGTAGCGTTCAGGCTTGTGTTGCACTGGATATCAGCAGGCTGGGGTATGATCGATAGATCTGCGTTTACAGGGGTCATGTCTGACAGAGAAAAGCCGATTCGACCGTTTATATGAGGTAAACCCAAAACAGATGACCAGTGTCGCCGTTAGTGTATTATACAGTGTGTTCAGTAAGATAGCAGAGGGGTTGTGATTTGATATGAAGTACGATGTATATGGGGCGGAGTGGGTGTTTGTGAAGAGGGGGGAGGAGGAAGGGGAGGTTTTAATTGAAGTAACTGCAGTGAGATAATTGAAGGCAGGTTACCCCATGACGACCAGCGGGGGCCTGCGCATCGGAGATCAAGCTGGTGCTGGCGGAAGTACTATGGGATGGAGGTGACTACATACGCTTCCGGGCCACAGTTATATGGTTACTCTATTCATTCAACACACAACAACTGCACACAACCACAAACAAATCTCACACACTCACACACACACCACACACACACACACAGACACACACGCTCTCACACACACACACACTCACCGACACTCACACACACCAGACAGACAGATAGACAAGACAGATAGACAAGACAGACAGATAGACCAGACAGACAGACACAAAGCACAAAACACACACACAAGACAGACAGACACACACAACACACACCACACAACACACACCCACACACAGACAGACAGACAGACACAAACACACACACACAAACACACAACGACACACACACACACAGACAGCAGACACAAGAACAAGAAGACAGACAGAAACCGACAGACCGCACAGCCAGCCAGCAGACAGGCGAACACAAGAGACAGCAGAACAACACAGACACCACGGGACACACACAGACAGATAGACAGACACACACACACACACACACAGACGAGAGGAAGACAGCCAGACACAACCACAGGACCACCAGTACACAAAGACCCCCGACGGCACAACAACAAGACAGCCAGACAGACAGACAGACCACACATCCAAGACAGACCGACAACCCTCTACGGACACAACAACCCACACACTACTAGATTCAGATAGACACAGAAGAAAGATCACAAACACAGCAACAAGAAGACAGACACACAACACAACACACAGACCGACAGACAGACAGAAAGACAGGACAGACAGACACACACACACACACACACACACAAGGACAGACAGGACAGACACACACAAGACAGACAGACACCACACACACACACCACAGAGACAGACAGGCCACAGGACAGACAGGCACACAGACAGACAGGACACACACACAGACAGACAGACAGCAGGACACCACACAGACAGGGACAGACACCCACACGACCGACGACACACACCCAGACAGGACAGATAGACCAGCCAGACAGACACACACAGCCAGCCACCCCCCCACACCAACGACAGACCACACACAGCCCCACACACCCGCGGACGCCAGGACAAGCACAGACGGCACCACCGCGAAGTAGAACAGCACAGTAGACAGACAGGACAACACAAGGACCGACAGGACAGACAGGACAGGTACAGACAGGCCCGGTGTTGTAGAACCGAAAGCCCGCCCGGACCACACCCACACAGAACACCCCACATCAGCCCACACACGCAGACAGACGGACAGACACACACACACACAGACACACCACACCACACACACACACACACAGATGGACCGGACAGCAACCACCGACGAAGGAAGTGACACCACACGCAGTCAGGACAGACACAACAAGCAGACAGACAACCACACACACACACACAGACAGAAGACAGACAGACAGCAGGGACAAGCTAGACAGGAGAGACAGATCAGGCACACCCACCTCAGACCCACACACACACACAGACAACACACGACCACAACACACACAGACAGACACCCAACAGGACAGATCAGACGACACGCAAACAAAACAACAGAGAGACAGACAGACACACAGACAGAGACACAGACAGACACACACACACACACACACACACACACACACCCACGAACGAGACATACACAACCATCATGTGAGTCGACACACACACTACACACACACACACACCAAGTGACACAGACAGAACGACAGACATCACCTATACATACACACATCACAATCAGCACACACCACACAACTACACAACGCTGTGACCCTGATGTCTTCATGAACACCATCCACAACTGTGATGTACTAAAATAACTACAACCAAAACTGAAATAAAACTTTTTAAAAACTATTTAGAGATTTAATAAAACAGCTCACAAAAATGCAAAAAAATAACAAAACATAAAATGCAAACGGAAACTATAAAAATAAAAACTATTGTAGTATCTCAGTGATACCAGATTAATACTGGTCTTGAACAGCAAAATAAATACAACAAATAATACTATGACTTATAAATACTTCACAATTCAAATAATGTATTATTTTTGTCTTATTGCAGTACTTAGAATTTGTCATGAATAACTGTCATTAAAATAATGTCATTAGTGTCCTACAACTGACTTTATGTAAAGTATAGTTTATTTTTATTTTGAAATGTGACGCGCACATGTTTATGAAAAATACATTCGTACTGAAATGACTGAATGTTTTGATGAATTTCACTTTAAAGATGATCTGTCTTCAGTTACTCATGATGTTCTGAACCTGTATGAGTGAAGACAAAAGCAGATATTGTGAGAAATGGTTTTGTTCATGTAATGA
Organism: Sinocyclocheilus anophthalmus; assembly: GCA_018155175.1. NCBI lineage: Eukaryota > Metazoa > Chordata > Actinopteri > Cypriniformes > Cyprinidae > Sinocyclocheilus > Sinocyclocheilus anophthalmus. The sequence goes on from JADLZN010009924.1 coordinate 240,185, forward strand.
CAGTCAATATAATAGCCATTTAATGGGTCCAATGTTGTTGTTTGGTTCTCAACGTTCTTCACAATGTCTTCTGAGTTTCACTGAAGAAAGTCAGTCATAGAGGTTTGGGAGTGAGATGGAGGCAGTAGTGTGTGTGTGTGTGTGTGTGTCAGAGATCCACGAGTACGCCATCGAGATCGGTATCGACCCGGAGCGTGAGCCCGAGCTGCTGTGGCTGGCCAGAGAGGGGATGGTGGCGCCACTTCCAGCCGAGTGGAAACCATGGTAACACTCACTCACGCACAAACAAACACACACTCACTCACACGCACGTCTCCACTCTCACCACTCACACGCCCGCAGTCCACACGCGACGCAAACTCACACGCACGCCCGCTCCAGACGAACGCAGCACGTCACGCCACACAACTCACTCACAACGCACACTCAATCGCCGCCACACTGCATTGCACGACACGCTCGCTCGCCGCACGCACGCACGCACGCACTCTCACTCGCACGCACACTCACTCGCACGCGCACTCGCACGTGCACACTCTCACACGCACGCTCACTCACTCGCACACGCACGCTCACTAACTCGCACACGCACGCTCACTCATCGCACACGCACACTCGCATGCACGCACACTCACTCTCGCACGCGCACACTCACTCGCACGCGCTCACTCACTTGCTCGCACGCGCTCACTCACTCGCACGCACGCACACTCACTCGCACTCACGCACACTCACTCGCACGCACGCACACTCACTCGCACACTCACTCACTCGCACGCACTCTCACTCGCACGCACTCTCACTCGCACGCACTCTCACTCGCACGCACACTCACTCGCACGCACGCACGCTCACTCGCACGCACACTCACGCAAGCACACTCTGACTCACACACTCGCGATCGCACGCACGCACACTCACTCTCACGCACGCACTCACTCGCGCACACTCACTCTCACTCGCACGCACTCTCACTCGCACGCACACTACTCAACACACACACACTCGCTCACTCACTCACACACAATCGCACACTCACTTACACTCACGCTCACTCGCTCCCTCACTCACACACATGCTCACTCACTCGCACACGCAACACAATCACACACTCACGGCACGCATGCACGCCACACCCACTCACCACTCACTCACTCACACACACACAGGTGTGTTTTTGTGAAAAGTGGGGACTCTCAATAGGCGTAATGGTTTTTATACTGTAAAAAAACGTATTTTCTATTGCCCTACACCAACCCTACCCCTAAACCTACCCCTCACAGGAGACTTTCTGCTATTTCAGATTTTCAATAAACGATTTATAAGCATTTTGAAAAGTGGGGACATGGGGTAATGTCCTGAAAAGTCACCTTCTCCTTGTAATACCTGTCATACCTTTGTCATTATACACATTTATGTCCTCATTTGTCACAAAAACGCGCGCACACACACACACACACACACTCACTCAGTCACTCACTCTCACACACACACAATAAAGCACGTACACACACGTTTATGGGAGACAGGAAGTGGACTCTCTGTGTGTGTGTGTTCAGTTCCAGGAGTCAACGGGTGATGTGTTTACTACTTCAACTTCTCCTCGGGTCAGTCCACCTGGGATCATCCGTGTGATGAACACTACCGCCAGCTGGTGGAGCAGGAGCGCGAGCGCAACCAGCACGCTAGAGCTGCTCCGACCGCCGTGAAGAGAGACAAGGAGAAGAAGAAGAAGGACAAGAAAGACAAGAAGAAAAAAACGCAGGAAGTCAGAGTTCCAGGGGTGAGAACATCTTACAGGAACATTCAGCAGCGTTCAGAAGCCTCTTCTGCTCAGCAGAGCTGTGTTTATTTGATCACAATACAGTAAAAACAGTAATATTAGTACATATAAAACGACTGTTTTCGCGTGAATATCTGTTAACTGTATTATTCTGTGTATGCGCAGCTGTATTTTCAGTGGTATATTATACATTTGGTAAATGTCTTTACTGCACTTTTGATCAAATAAAATCTTGATTAATAAAAATAAAAATTTTTGACCCTAAACTTTTGAACAGTAATGTATCGTGGTTTCCAAAAAAATGTTTTCAACATAGAAAATGTTTCTTGAGCAGCAGAGCAGCATATTATACTGATTTCTGAAGATCGTGTGACACTGAAGACTGGAGTAATGATGCTGAAAATACAGCTGCGCATCACAGAAATACATTACAGTTTAACAGAGATTCACACAGAAAACTGCTGCTTTAAATTTTAATAATATTTCATAATTTTTACTGTATTTTTTCAAATAATTGCAGCCTTGGTGAGCAGAAGAGACTAAAAATGTTTTGAATAGCAGGTGATGATCTGTGTGATCTCTGTCTCTGTCTGCAGCTGTTGGCTCCTCTCGCTCCTCTCCGCGGTCTGTCTGAGGCTCCTGTCGCTCCTCTCAGAGGATCTCTGGGTGCCTCGTCTGGACTCCAGCCGCGCAAAACGTCTCTCGGGGTAAAACAGCACAAATGTATTGGAGTTGTGAGTGTGACCTGTGTTTTGGGTTTTGAATTGGATTCTGTGCATCAGGCTGGCGTGTCGAGCTCTGCTGCTTCCAGGAGCGTTCAAGAGGAGAGGAGCGCTGATGAAGACGAGGAGGTCTCTGAGGAAGAGGTGAGTCTGAAACCACACACACACACAACACACACACACCACTCTGAGGCTATGGAACGCTGAATCAGATTGTGGGGTGTGTGTGTGTGTGTGTGTGTGTGTGTGTGTGTGTGTGTCTCAGGTTGTGTGTGTGTGTGTGTGTTTAGAGGCCGCGGGATTCAGCCGGACTCCTGCAGAGCCTCCTGATCTGCGCTCTGGGACAGGGCTGTTCCAGTACGAGGTGAACACAAACACAGCACATGAATGCACATCAGTCTGACTCTACTCCATAGCACTGCAGGGCTGTCAGAATGGCTGAAAAACTACATTTGAATCTGTAATTAAATCTTAGCAATATTCGATTATATTTGAATTTAAAAGGCATAATTTCAGTTAGGGGGGAAAAAAACCTTTGGCTTCTCTCCTGAGGCCACTAGAGGGCGCATCGAGAAAAATATGTTTCTTTCAAAGCAAAACATAACACGACTATCTTTGAAGGGCATAATGTTTCAATTGACCTGGACACAAAACCAGTTTTGTAAAAGGGGTACACATTTGTTAAAATTAAATGTTTTGTTGGATAGAGATACAACTATTTGAAATTGGAATCTGAGGGTGCAAAAAAAAATCAAAATATTGAGAAAATAATCTTTAAAGTTGTTCAAATAAAGTTCTTACCAATGCATATTACTAATAAAAAATTAGTTTGATATAGTTCGGTAGGAAATTTACTTAAATCGTCATGACAGACTTTATTAATATACTAAGATTTTTGGCATAAAGAGAAATGTCTAATTGGACCCATACAATGTATTGGCTGGCTTATTGCTGCAAATATCCCCCAGGAACTCAACACTGCTTTGTGCTGAAGGGTCACATTATAAGTTCATATAATTAAGTTGCTTAAACAATTAGAAACAAAACAGCATCATGTTTGTATAGTTTAAAATGAAGGACTTAAACCCATTTGAAAAAAATGACTTTTTAAATTTAAAAACATGAGATACAGTGGGATGGGAAAAACCGCCATAAAGTCTCGTGATATGTTTTTTTTTTAAAAGTTGAACTTACATTAATTTTGCATGGCTTTCTAAACATGCGGCTCTTGTGCGAGACGCGAGTGCAACGCTGATAGATGTCCCTCTAGAAAATGTGATGAATATTCGTTCTGTGTGTGTTGATGCCTACATAATGTTTAATATGATAAGCCCATGAATTAAAAGTGTTTTAAAGCAGAAATAAGAAAGATGTAAACGTCATCTCTCATTCAAACTCGCTCGCTCGCTCCCGCTCCCTCTCTTCCAGCTCATCCGTTCAGTTTGTCAGTAAAACAAACTTTCCTGTCCTGTCAGCCATCTTACTGTGCTCATGGCACACACTCTTCAACTTTACGCGAATATGAGGAGCACGCTCTATATCGCTTCATCATAAATACAGCGCACAAGAAACTGAGCATACAATGTAGTTGTAATTGTCATCAGTTAAGTTATGAAATTACCAAAAAGGCTATTAAAGCTGCAAACTGTGCATGCATGTATGTATATATGCATCACATTATAGAACGTCTCTCAAATGCATGTACTAAAATATATTCTGCAATTCGAGATCATAATATAAGGCGCAAGCTGCTATGTATATTTTTATTTGTAATTTAATGCACGAGTAAATGTGAGCACAGTGCACTTATGCTAGAAAATATGCGCATATTTTTTTCCCGTTAATTTGTAAAGTAAAAACGATAATGAAACCATTTAAATGCATAAAATAACTCTGCTGACTTCTGGCCTTTTTCACATTCTTATCACTATCTGCATGTCTCATCCATGAATATGCAATGTTGGAGAACAGGCTTTTGGGGGTTTTGAGTAATAAAGCTATAGTGAGCCCCTTTATTAAAATACATGGAGGTCAGGAATAATACACAAATTGTTAAAAATTGTCACAAATTACAATTAAGTAGAAATTTATTGTATTCCGTTGTGTTTTAGGCACTAAGACAGTCTAGTACTTTATAGTCAAACACATTTTTATTTGGACTGCCCTCAACTAAAGATTTTTCTGGTCGACTAGTAGTCGTTCGTTTGAAGCATTAGTCGACTAATCGCACGTTTATTAATAAACCATTTAAATCAATTTAATGAGCTTAATCGCCTCCCTTAATAAGCACTCAAGCACACACAACAAAGCTTGCCAGGCACACGCAGAAGTCAATGATTATGACCGTGTCAGGAAAACAGAAGAAGTCTGCATTAACATTTTAATAATTTATTGCTAAACTAGTGCTTTCTTTGTTCCCGGTTTAAGAGATGAAGTCAAGACTCGTCATCTCCGCAGTAGTGATGCGCCTGTCTTCATGTTTCATACGGATTACATCATCTGAGAATATTTGTTTTCCACTTGAATTGGATTATTTGAAAGTAGACATTTCGCTCTCTTGATATATTTTTCATGTCTGTAAAGAAGGTTCACACAGAGTTTCGCGCTCAAGTTCACGGAGACCGAGACGGCAGAAAGTGCATCCTGTTGCTTTCATATTTTACAATAGCTCAATGTTTTGTTGTTATTGTGAGTGCACACTCTATCTAAACGTAGAGTCTTTACAGATTCGAAACATGCATTACTCTTATCTGTATGAGCAAAGACGACAGAGTAGGTTTAGACTAGGTTAACATTAGATTGAGCGGCCATGTAAAGATGCTGCTACTAACATATTTCAGATGATAAGTCATATTTGAGGTTGATGAATGATAGGCGAGCGTTTGGATGTCCTGCTCGATGTACTGTATTACCACATAGACCAGCCGCTAACGATCTGCGTGACTTCGCCAATGTGGGGTTTTATTTTAAAAAAGTTCTGCAACTAATAAAATCATGGTCGACTAACGGTTAATGAACTATTAGGGGGCAGCCCTAATGTTTATATTGAAATAATGAAGATTTCTGTGCCACCCCAGACTGGTTGCTGGCCACGCCTATGAAAACATCCAGGCTCCGCCGCTGCGTTCGCTCAGAATTCAGACAGCTCTACAAAAGGGCCGACACCTGATAGAGTGCACCATATAGGGGATAGGGAGCGGTTTCGGACACTGCTTCAGTCAGTGTGTCCCATAGACTGTATAAAAACATAGACGTAGTGTCCGTGACGTCACCCGTAGGTTTCCGAAGAGCGTTTTTGAAGCCTAAAGTGGGCGGAGCCGGCCGTCGCGTCACCGCGCGTCACTCCCGGATAATCAAAAATGGGCAAAGAGGCGGAAGCTGGTTGCTGAAACCACGCCCACCTAGCTCGACGGTGGTGACCGCAGCGGCAATCCACCTGTCACTCAAGAGGCCACGCCCTTAATTATGCAGAACTTTAAGGCTTAATATAATTTAAACGGATGAGTTATAAAACAATTCACCCCCTCACAGTTGTCATGAAGGGCAAAATTAGCTATATAGACCAAAATAATTTTTTGAACCAGGCTGTAAACATGTTTTTTTCTGCTGTAAAGTTGGGCATTTTAACATGGGGAGTCTATGGGATTGACTCCCTTTTGCAGCCAGCCTCTAGCGGCCAGTTGATGAATTACAGTTTAAGTCACTTTCGTGTTGGCTTCATAAGAGAGAGCAGGAGGTTGCCACTTGGTGTGTCCGCAGCTTTGACTGCGAGTGTGTGTGTGTGTGTGTGTGTGTGGTGTGTGTTTCAGGACGTGAGGACGGTCAGTGCGGACGGTTTCCTCCTGAAGAAAGAACAGAACCTGAACTACAGGATTTGGCCCTGTCGAGGGATCACAGTCCAGAGGCGCCTTCAGAGGTACCTGTCTGTCTCTCTGTCTGTCTCTCTTTTGCTCCTCTCTGCAGCTTTTCTGTGTGTCTTTGTTAATAATATGCCTGTTTGTTTGAGGGATTTGCATGTGACCTCACAGCTGTCTGTCTGTCTGTCTGTCCGTCTGTCTCTAACTGCATCCCTCCACTGTAAGGACTCGCTGTGTGGACGTCACCTCCGTTCCACAGCAGCTTCACGACCTCTGACCCCGGATGCTGCGGCATCCAGCGGCCGAGAGGAAGACGAACAGATGAGCGAAGAGGAGAACGCACCAATCAGAGATGAAGAGACCGAGAACGATGAGGAGATCGAAGAGCAGATTGAGAGATCCAGCAGTCCTGAGGAGAAACAGAAGGACCGGACGGAGGAGAGAACTGAAGAAGAGAGAAAAGATGAAGAAAACCGAGAAGATGAGAATGGACAGATCAGAGACGAAGAGACCGAGAACAGAGAGAGCGAGGAGGTCGATGAACAGATCGAGAGATTCAACAGTCCTGAGGAGGAGGAGAGGAACGCGATGGAGGAGAAAAAAGAAGACGAGAGAGATCAGACTGAGGGTAAAGATGATGGAAACATGGAAGAAGAGAACAGAGACGAAGAGACGGAGAACCAAAAACACAGACAAGAAGAGATTGATGAAGTTGATGAACCGATTGAGAGATTTAAGAGTCCTGAAGAGAAGGAGACAACAGAAGAAGAAGAAAGGAAAGGAAGCGTAGAAGAGAACGGACGGATCAGAGATGAAGAGATGCACAACACAGAGAGCGAGGAGTGTGATGAACAGATCGAGAGATTCAAGAGTCCTGAGGAGGAGGAGAAGAACGCGATGGAGGAGAGAACAGGAGGAGGAGATCCGACAGAAAGCAAAGATGATGGAAACATGGAAGAAGAGATGATTGAAAGAGAAGAACAGGCTGACACACACAACGGAGAAGCAGAGGCCGTCAGAAGTGTTTCCTCTGAGGAGGAGGAGAAAGAGAGTGAGGCAGAGGAGGATAAACGTGAGGAAGAGCAGAGAGAGACTGAAGGACTCGTCTCGGAGGCTCAGAGCGACGGCTTTCAGAGTAACAGCTCTCGCCTTCAAGTAACTCGCGTTAAAGCAGGGAAGTTTGTGCCTCAGTGGAATCCAGTGTCCAGTGAGGTAGGACTGAGTGCCCCGCCCCTGTTCGCCAAGTCCCACCCACCCCATATGCTCCGCCCCTCCCACCTGTGTTTAGGTGCTTCACTCCGTCCCACACAACACATGCAGCACTGGAGTCTGTGATTGTTTGGGGATGCGTGAATCACCTCTGGAACCTCTGATTCAGTGATTCGTTCGTTTAGTGTTTGTGTGTCGGTGTGTGTCACTGCAGAGAGGAGGTGTGTCTCAGCACAGTCATGTGACATCAAGAGCACCTATCAAGAACAGTCGTTGTGCAGGATCAGATCCGCTGCATAAACAGTTACTTAAGGTCCTTGCACACTGAGTCCGAAATTTTTGTATGCATTTTTTTGTATCTATCATCCTTTCTTATCAAAATTCTTGCTACAGATGCGAAAACGCAGAAAATCGAACCTTATCCGAATTTCTTTTTATGACGGACGAAAGTTTCGGAGGCAGTGTGTAAACGTGATTGACACAACGTGACATCGTATTTATTTTTTAACGTGCGAAAATTTCAGACGAGATTTTCGGACTCGGTGTGCAAATACTTTAAGAACTAGTCTAGCCGTTAGTCAAGAGCTAATCAGACCAATTTAGCCTTTTATGTAATGAGCAGTCTTGAAGAAAGAAATTAGATGACTGACTAGTTTAAGCCAGTCAGAGCTCCTCTCTGCAGCAGAGCTGAATCTCCCAGCATCCTCTCCTCATACTGCTGTGTGTGTTATCTGTGTGTGTGAGCTGATGTACTTGTGTCTGATGTTGTGTCCTGTTCTGTGACAGGAGTCTGAGGACGGTGAAGCAGCAGCGTCGCACTCATCCGCTGATAATGTGCAGGTCTGACCTCGTCGACACACACACACACACACACACACACACACACACATATATATATATATTAGTGCTGTCAATTGATTTTAAAAAATGTGATTCAGAGGGAGTGGAAAAGGATTTTTGATGGTCGCTGTGGGTGGTTGGGATGGCATTTAAAATGAGGAAAATTTAGTGTGTTGCACTTTTATTTCCTATTGATGTATGTCTGTATAACTATTTTCTGTAACCTTATAAAACATGATCAAAATTTGTGTATATACATATATATATATATATAGAATTAATGCTAATATATATATATATATATATATATATATTAGGATCACCGAAAAATGCACATCTTGGCCGATAGGCCCTAGAAATGAAACACTGGCCGAAGGCTGAATACTGAACAAGTTTTCACCGAGTTTTTTCCCCCCTATATATTTTGGCCATTTTTTTCACCATTGCATAAATTAAATAGCCAAAATGTACTTTTTACTGTCCTGCTTTTCAAATAAAAAATCAAATTACAAAACAACAATTAAAAAATATTTAACACTAAAAATTTTTTAACATTCCAGCAGACATTATACCAACAAAGCACAATTACTTAAAGGGACATTATTATGCCCCTTTTTAACAGTATTTAATATAAGGGTCCCGGGTCCCCAGAATGTGTCTGTGAAGTTTTAGTTCAAAATACCCCACAGATAATTTATTGTATCATTTTGAAAATGCCTGTTTTGAGTGGAAGCAGAAACAAGCTGCTTTTCGGGCCTTTGTCTTTAAATGCAAATGAGCTGCTGCTCCCCCGCCCCCTTTTCCAGAATAGAGCCATTACAGCTCGTACCTGCTAAAACCATCTGTTTTGGTTCTGATTATCATGTTCATCACGCTGAAATCATGCGTTTTAAACAATATTAATTTAAACTTCTGATATACGTTTTCTGAGAGCACACATCCGAAGCACACGCACAGAAAGCAACTGTCACAGCATGCGAGTACTAAACTAAGTTCTCTTTCACACAAGTTTATGTTAAAAACACGCTTAAGTTACAAAAACACAGTCCGTTGTCTGTGAAGTTAAACAGCTGGGAAATAAATCTCATGTTTGTTTTAGATCTGTTTGGCAGCAGCAATATACAGTAAATAAATCAAAAATGCACTGTTCTGTTGTCTCCTCTGAGGCTGGGACCCTAAACAGTGTTCTGTGCTCGTCTGTGCAGCCAAACACAAAACCGTTAGCATGTTTTGCTCATACTTCATCATGTCATTATAGCTGTACAGCTAACCGCTGTCGCTTGCGAAATGAAATGATGATGCGATTAAGGGGCGGTATATTATAAATGGATCCCTTTGCCTCGTCACAAGCGAGTGAAATCAGACGCGCTGGTTTTCTCAGATGCTTGCAGAAAAAGGCTTCCCAAAACAAAGTTCTGGGTTTAATCTTTTATGTTTTCTTGGTTGGTAGAATGCCTTGGACTGCTTATAGCAACTTACACCTGGAAAATTCCAGAGTTTTCATGATATGCACCTTTACAATGAAATAAGTTAGTAAATTAATATTTTTTTGGCCATTTTTGAGACCCCCTTCTTAAATAAGGCATGTCTTTTTTACTGTAAAATTAAAGGCAGCCTTGCTGAGCAGAAGAGACGTCTTTTAAAACATTAGCATATATTACAGATCCCAATTTGTACACTATGTGTGAGTGTTATAATAAATCTCAGTGCTTTAGAAATGATTCTCATTACGAATTTGGGAAGATGTTTGTCGCACTTATCACATTGTCACATGCCTTTAAAAAAATGAATAAAAATGTGATTGCAGTGTTTCAGCGCAGATTTTCCTCGCGCTTTGGATTTTGAACCCTGGCGCCGCGAGCTCATGCAGCGCTGTTTAAATACATGCAATTCGTGCATGCATTAGAACATTTCTATTTTTTTGTATTTTTTTATTTCTAATTTCTATTTCTATATAGAAAATCTTTCTCAGACCGTTTTAAATGCCGACATGTTTGCTGCATTAGTGCGTGCCTCTATTCGATCGCGTCACGTCATTGTTTGGTACATATTATTCGTATAACACTGAAAGAGCTTTTCTCTGCCATTTTCGGCCGAATAATTTGGTTTGCTGACCATTCGTGCATCCCTTAGATCTCAAATTATCACACCGTAGACATGTATATGACTGTATATCGGCACGTGGTTGTTTACCTTCAGCTGAATACTAACAGCATATCTCGCGCTACGAGTGTGATATGCTCCTCACACACACACACACACACACACTCACACACACACACACACACACACACACATCCACAATGAAAAAGTGTGGAAGAAATAGTTGCACACCAACCGAGAGAACCGCAGCCTTATTAGGATTGTCAAGCAAAATCGATTCAATAATTTGAGTGAACTTCACAAGGAATGGACTGAGGCTGGGGTCAAGGCATCAAGATTCACCACACACAGACGTGTCAAGGAATACAGTTGTCTTATTCCTCTTTTTAAGCCACTCCTGAATCACAGACAATTTCAGAGGCGTCTTACCTGGGCTAAGGAAGAAGAAGAACTGGACTGTGCCCAGTGGTCCAAAGTCCTCTTTTAAGATAAAAGTAAATTTTGCATTTCATTTGGAAACCAAGGTCCTAGAGTCGGAGGAATGGTGGAGAAGCTCATAGCCCAAGTTGCTTGAAGTCCATTGTTAAGTTTCCACAGTTTGTGATGATTTGTGGTGCAATGTCATCTGCTGGTTTTGGTCCATTGTGTTTTTTGAAAACCAACGTCATTGAACCCATTTACCAAGAAATTTTGGAGTACTTTATGCTTCCTTCTGCTGACCAGTTTTTTTGAAGATGCTGATTTCATTTTCCCAGCAGGATTTGGCACCTGCCCACAAAAGCACCAAAAGTTGGTTAAATGAACATCGTGTTGGTGTGCTTGACTGGCCAGCAAACTCACCAAGACCTGAACCCCATAGAGAATCTATGGGTTATTGTCAAGAGGAAGATGAGAGACAAAAGACCCAACAATGCAGATTACCTGAAGGCCACTGTCAAAGAAACCTGGCTTCCATACCACCTCAGCAGTGCCACAAACGATCACCTCAGCAGTGCCACAAACTGATTGTGAGGCAGTAATTAAAGCAAAAGGAGGCCCAACCAAGTATTGAGTACATGTACAGTAAATGAGCATACTTTCCAGAAGTCCAACATTTCACTAAAAATGTTTTTTTTTTATTTGTCTTATGAAGTATTCTAATTTGTTGATATAGTTAATTGGTGGGTTTTTGTTAAATGTGAAGCAAAATCATCACAATAAAAGAACCAAAGACTTAAACACTTCAGTCTGTGTGCACAGATTTATTTAATACACGAGTTTCACAATTTGAGTTGATTACTGAAATAAATGAACTTTTCCACGACATTCTAATTTATTGAGATGCACCTGTACATAAAATATATGTCATTTTTTATGACTGAAGGCCAGTATCACTGATACCAATACTACTGATGTCTCTAAGAAATTGTTATTTTTTCCCCAATATTTAACCATTGATTATAGCCATTCAACATTACAGTATAACTGAGAGCTTCAATATAACAACTTCTAATTTAAGTGAACTTAAAACCATCTCAAATATCATATTTAGCTACCTGTGCCCTTCAGCAAGAAGGAAATATATAGAAATTGAATAAGTTATCAAACACTAATTCTAAATTAAATATAGATGAATCCTTAAAGCTACAAAAGTGATTGATTTCCTCTTTTTTTTTTTTTTTTTTCTTTTGTTCTTTGACTAACAGACATCACAGCAGCTGGTTATTAAGTTATTTTGGCCGCTATTACTTTACGAATCTGACAACGCATGCTCGTGGTTTCATTAGCGCTTTAATATGAAATGATACAGGCTACAGCGCGCACTGCTGTATTTGTGCGTGTGATTGAAGAGCACACGCTACGAGCACAGTATAACTGCTGACAGAAGCTTGAAGATTTGAAGACTGTTTGTGTGGGAGAATGAGCCAAACTCATACCTGAGCAATGCATGCCACTAGTTTCTCCAGACAGCTGTCATTACCAACAAAGGCTTTTGTACGAAGTATTAAAAACTTTTCAGTAGTTCAATACTTTTTCCCTGTGTCATTCCACTTTATTTCTGAACTTATTTGTTTTGTTTTTTTGTATGTATGGATTACTTGGGTTGTTTTTACCGATGTCTGGTGAAAATTTCAAGTCAACAGCATTTTTAGAAATATATTTACTGAGAAAAATGGTGACGTGTTCAACACTTATTTTACCCGCTGTATATATACTGTATGTATGTCTGGGTTGTGTGTGTCATTATTTTTATTCTTTTTGTGTTTCCTCAGGCTGGTTTCCGCTCCAAACTCTCAGAGAATGTGTTTGATCTGCTGGATCTGTCACCTGCAGTGGTAACACACACACACCAACACACACACACACACACACAGAGAAGAACTAAATGAGTCTTTAAAAAAACCTGTGGAATGAGAATATAAAAATGTGTGTGTGTCTCTTAGGACAGGAAGGAAGCCGAGGGCGAGGCAGATGTTGACAGCTGTGTGGATGTCTCTGACTCTGCAGACAGGTGTGTGATGATGATGATGATGATGGTATAAGTTAAGGATGAGCAGGAGCACTGATCAGTCCAATAAGTGAATTGTATTTAGTATTGTAGATATAATACAAGCAGTATTGTATTTAGCTTCAAACCACAAACTCTCTCATATTCAATGATTATTTCTGAGCATAAGGAGCCCAGAACGGCAAGTCAAAATATGCAGTTTGTAACTATTTCAGTTCATATTTATTTTATTTTTAATGTTTATTCATAATGAAAAGTTTTTTTATGTGTTTTTAATGTTTTAGTTTTAATTATTGATAATAATGATGATTTGTGACTCTTGTCAGGCATGTGTCGCGTGATGAAGAAGAGAAGAAGAGACAAGAAGAGAGGGAGGAAGAGGAGAAGAAGAGACGAGTAGAGAGGGAGGAAGAGGAGAAGAAGAGACGAGTAGAGAGGGAGGAAGAGGAGAAGAGAAAGCGTGAGGAAGAGGAGAAGAGAAAGCGTGAGGAAGAGGAGAAGAGAAAGCGTGAGGAAGAGGAGAAGAGAAAGCGTGAGGAAGAGGAGAAGAGAAAGCGTGAGGAAGAGGAGAAGAGAAAGCGTGAGGAAGAGGAGAAGAGAAAGCGTGAGGAAGAGGAGAAGAGAAAGCGTGAGGAAGAGGAGAAGAGAAAGCGTGAGGAAGAGGAGAAGAGAAAGCGTGAGGAAGAGGAGAAGAGACGAGTAGAGAGGGAGGAAGAGGAGAAGAAGAGACGAGTAGAGAGGGAGGAAGAGAAGAGAAAGCGTGAGGAACAGGAGAGGAAGAGACTGGAGGACTCAGAGAGACAGATGGAGAAGGAGAGGAGCAGACTGAGGGAGGAGACACAGGGGAGACTGCAGCTGCTCAGAGAGGCTCTGATGGAGGACGAGGAGCGCCGGATGAAGGAGGAGAGTGCTGAGTTGCTCCGGTCAGTCACTGCTGCATTGTGGGTAGATGTGCTGTAGAAGCACCAGCACTGATGGTCATGATGCTGATAAAAACTCATTGTCTCAGTCACACAGGTCACATGATGTGTGTGTTTCAGGGTCCTGAAGGAGCAGATGCTCAAACAGAGACGAGACGAGGAGGAGCGACTGAACAACGACATGCACACACAACTACAACAGCTCAGGTACACACACACACACACAGTGTATCACCATCGGTGCATTCACACACACACACACACACACACACACGTGTAATCACATCGTGCATTTACAAGACCACACAACACACACAGTGTATCACATCGGCATTTACACACCACACCCCAGCAACACACACACCCACAGGTATCAAACCATCGTTGCATTCAAACACACACACACACACAGTGTATCACCATCGGTGCATTTACACACACACACACACACACACACACACTGTCATCACAACCATCGTTGCATTCACCACACGTACACCACGTGCATTTTCACTCACACACACACACCCCCACACACACACACTGTATCACCATCGGTGCATACACACACACACACTGTATTACCATTGGTGCATTCACACACACAAACACACTGTATTACCATTGGTGCATTCACACACACACACACACACACTGTATTACCATTGGTGCATTCTCACACACACACACACACTGTATTACCATTGGTGCATTCTCAACACACACACACACACACTGTATTACCATCGGTGCATTCACACACACACACACACACACAAAACCACACTTATCACCATCGTGCATTCTCACACCACACCACACACACACACACTGATCACCACGTGCATTCACACACACACACACTGGTATCCCCATCGTGCATTCACCACACACACACACATCCACACACTGTATACCATCGGTGCATTCACACACACACACACACACACACACTGTATCACCATCGGTGCGTTCACACACACACACACACTCGTCCCTTGTGTGTGTTCAGGCTTGAGAATGAGGTGAAGCTGCAGGAGCTGTGCTCAGAGCTGGAGGCGGAGCGAGAGAGGGCGGAGACCCTGAGGAGGCGGGACCTTGAGCACCTGAGGGAGGAGTCAGAGGAGGAGCTCCGGGCTGAGAAGAGGTGGCTACAAGAGAAGAAGGAGGAGCAGCTGACCTCCATCAGACTACAGGTGTGTGTGTGTGTGTGTGTGTGTGTGTGTGTGTGAGAGAGAGAGAGAGAGAGAGCAGTAAGTGTGTATATAAGTGTGTGTGTTTAACACTGTTGTGTTTGTCAGGCTAAACTGAGTGACACACAGAAGGATTTGAGGAGGACACGACCAGAACAGCCTTTAGCAGAGTACCAGAGAGAGGTACAGCACACACACACACATTATTATTATTTTTATTATTATTACCAATAAATAAAGATATTAAACAAAATAACAAATTACTATTGCAATATTTCACTGAAAAATAAAAAATAAGTATTTAAGAAAAATAATAATTTACTCATTTAGGGGTTAGTGTTAGGTTATTTTGTTTTACAGTAAAACTGTAAAATTATACTATTTATAATCTTAATTTATTCATTTTTAAATGCTAAGCCAGCCAACTTTTATTCTGATGGAAAACCTCACAGAGCCTTAAAGCTGCTCTATTGTTGATAAACGCTTCTAATTACACATTTGTGAAGAAGGTTGACGTGTTGCGTTTCCAAACGAATGTTAAAGCGACTCAAACTCCGAGCAGATGCAGATGGAGCTCATGTGGATCAGTAACTGAATCGAGTCGCTCTGAGACGCTGAACACCAGCAGATCATGAGCTGCTGACGTATACATGAACAGAGGCACGCTTCACTCTGAAACACACAGCGCTGACAGTGATTGAATTAAATCACAGCCTTTGCCAGTTCATAATTGCATGAAGCCGTGTTGGGATTTTATTCCTGATATTGTGCAGCTCTGACTGGAGTGTGTTCGTGTGTGTGTGTTTAGCTCACAGATGTGCTGCAGGAAGTCCGGGAGGAGGTTGAGAGAGATCACAGGAGGAAACTAGAACAACTGAAGGAGGAACATCAACAGGAGCTACAGAACCTGAGAGAGACACACCTGGACCAGGTACACACACACACACACACACACACACACATATGGAGCAGGTACAACAACTCTCACACACACAACACACAAACACAGTCAAACCACACACGCTCGCACGCACATACACACACACAAGCACGCACACGAAAACAGACTTACACATAGTCTGATGCAGTGTGTGTGTGTGTGTGTGTGTGTGTGTGTGTAACTGTGTGCGCATTTGTGTGACAAATGAGGACATAAATGTGTATAATGACAAAGGTATAACATAGGTATTACAAGGAGAAGGTGACTTTTCAGGACATTACCCCATGTCC
>JADLZN010009924.1:261529-296529 GCA_018155175.1 Sinocyclocheilus anophthalmus
TTTTTAGCGCTTCCCCCACAATTGTATCAACTAAATAGCTTAATCGCTCAAGAGCTACAGTATCTTTCTCAACAAGGAGCTGGTAGCATCATTGTTTCTAAAGGAAATAAAGCCACAGCTTCACTGTTAATAGAAAAACACGCCAAAACGTTGGTAATTCATACATACACAGCCCCTCTCTCTCTCATAAATGAACACTTGATGAATTACACTTTTCTGAGAATAGAGTATTGAAGTGGAGATCGCTAAACTGCAAGCTAAGCGGTGTTTTCAGAAACCAAGCGTGTTTATCCACAGTGGAGAGAGAGCGCGTGTGCACAGGGTTGCCAGGTTGACAAAGATAAGTAGCACACTTAGCAGATATTTCCGTATTGCGTAAGTGGGAAGCTCTGTTTTGGGGATTACGTCACTTTATATCAGGCAACCCAGTTGTGTTCATCTGCTGCCAGATTAAACCTTGTTGTAACCTATATATGCTCTAGTCATTCTTTTTTAGAAACCTCACACTTTTCTGCTCAAGTTTAAACATTGTTCTTGTATTCAAATTAAGCGTGGTCCACTGCTGCACACGTGCCACAATATCTATACAGGGCCAGCTGCAGCGATACTCGTATCGACAGATCTCTGTGATGATACATCGTCGCATCGAACAGCACTACACACTACACACCACCAGGGCTCCTTAATTAGTTTTCACCGAGGGCCGAATTCTGCCAACAATACCAAGCCAAGGGCCACTGACATATATATATATATAATTATTATTACAATTATTCTATTATTGTTGCTTTTGTTAAAAAGATGGTCACAAGATGAATATTCAGATTTCCCCCCCCCCTAGTAGTCTGTTTTATTCAAACAATTATGAACATTTTTGCATTTAGATACAGAAGAACTTTGCCTGTTGAATATTAAAAACAAATGAACAAACAAAAAATCTAGATCTCCATGTCTGCCATGCAAATCAACTGTTCCTGCTCCTCTCCAGCCTGGATCTCTTCTCTCCACTTTCCCTAATTACAGATTCAATTATTAGATCTGTCACCATTAATATTTTTATGCTTAGATTTTTTTGGGGGGATCAAACTATAACACCGTGTGTCCCAACCAGACACGACGCGATACAAAGTATCTTTTCCATGTAGTTTTTGTTCTAACCACCCGCGACAGCGACACGTGACGACAAGCGACATGGGATTCTTTTTCACAAATGGTTTTTATTTTTCTGCACGTCACGGCAGGAACAACATACAAAATATGACCGTAATAATCTCCGGTAATGAATTTGTGCTTTATTCAATGTTAAAAGTGTCTAATGTGAGTTTGAATATTATTTTGCGTGATCTTTATAGCCATAGTGAAAGCAACAATAGATATTTTACCTCAGATCTTGAAAATAAATTAAAACAAACTTGTACGTTAAAACTGTGAACTCGCTGCGAACCAACACATGTACTCCATAACAAAGATATCACTCGCTCACACTCACTCACTCACTCACTCACCGCCCGCACGCACGCACGCACGATAGAAGAGTGTGTGTTGAGTGAGTGATAGATGTGAGTGATGAGTGGTTGTGTGAGTGTGAGAGGAGGAGTGATAGAGTGTGTTGTGGTGGGTGCGATGTGAGTGAGTTTGGTTTTCTGTTTTCTGTTTTCTGTAGCTCGCTCGCTCACTACTCACTCAAACACCTCACGCAATAACACACACTCTATCACTCACACACTCTATCACTCACTCACTCACTCACACACACACTCTATCACTCACTCACACACTCTATCACTCACTCACACACACACACACACTCACCCTCTCACTCACTCACACACACACTCAAACACACACACAAACACACACACAAAAAAAACACACACACACACACACACTCTCAGCCCTCCCACCACTCTATCATCCACTCACACACTCACAAACACTCTCACACACAAACACTCTCACTCACTCACACACACACTCTCACTCTCTCTCACTCACTCACTCACTCAATCACACACACACTCACACACACACAAACAAACACACACACTCACACACACACTCTCACTCACTCACACACCCACACACACAAACACACAAACACACACACACTCACACACTCTCACTCACTCACACACACAAACTCACTCACTCACTCCACTCACACACACACACACACTCACTCACACATACACTCACTCACACACTCACAGTCTCACTCACTCACTCACACACACTCTATCACTCACTCACACACTCTCACTCACTCACACACACACTCCACTCACTCACACACAAACTCTAACTCACTCACCACACAACTATCACTCATAACACACACACTCTATCACGCACATCAACACACACTTATCACTCAAACAAACACACCACTCTATCACTCACTCACCACACCCACCACTCTATAACTCACTCACCAAACACAACACAAAACCACTCTATCACTCACTCCACACACGCACCACACTCTATCACTCCACTTCACCAACCAAACACGCTATCACTCACTCACTCACCACAACACTCTATCACTCACTCACACACACACTCTATCACTCACTCACACACACACACACTCTCTCACTCACTCACTCACACGCACTCACACACACACACGCAAACTCACACACACACACACTCATATGCACACACACACACACGTTCACTCTCACTCACTCACACACACACCACACACACACACTCTATCACTCACTCACTCACACACACACACTCTATTCACTCACTCACTCACACCACCTCTATCACTCACTCACTCAAAACACACTATCACTCAATAACACACACACAATATATCACTCGCACACACACCCTCTATCACTCACGCACACACACCCACTTATTCATCACTCACACACACCCACACACAGCACAAAACTCTATCACTCACTCACTCACACACTCTAGACTCACTCACACACTCCCACTCACACACTCTCACTCACTCACACACACACTCTATCACTCACTCACACACTCTATCACTCACTCACACACACACTCTATCACTCCCTCACACACACCACACCACACACACACACACACAAACACTATAACTCACCAACACACACACACTATATTTTTTTTCATTCACTCACCACACACACACACACCCCTCTATACCACTCACTCACAACTCTATCACTCACCACTCACACACCAACTCTTCATCCTCACTCACACACACACTTCTATCAGCACTCACTCACACAACACTCAATCACTCACTCACTCACACACACACTCTATCACTCACTCACACACACACACACACGCTATACTCATCACTCACAACCCCTCTATCATCACTCACACACACACACACAATTATCACGCATCACTCTCACACCAACTCACACACCACACTCTATCACTCATCACTCACTAACACACTTATCACCACTCACCCAACACACAACTCTATCACTCACCTCCACACACAACACACTCATCACTCACTCACCACACACATCCCACTCTATCACTCACTCAACACACCAACCACACTCTATCACTCAATCACACTCACAACACACTCACTCACACACACACTCTATCACTCACTCAACTCCACACACACACCCACTCTATCACTCACTAACTCACCACACACCACTCTAACACTCACACACAACCACACAATCACCAATCACTCACACACACACACACACCACTCACACACACACACACACACACACACACACCACCCACTCTATCATCACTCTCACTCACACACCCACACACTCACTCACACTCACACACACACACTCTCCACACAACACACACACACACACCACCACACCTCACTCACTCACTCACTCACTCACTCACTGCACTCACTCACTCACTCCAATCACCACACACACACACACACACACTCTAGCACTCACTCACTCAATCACACCACACACACACAAACACACATCACTAACTCACTCACTCACCCACACACTCTATCACTCACACACAAACAACACCTCTAAAACACACACACACAACCACACACACTCACTCACTCACTCACTCACAACACACACGCACTCACGCACTCACTCACACCACACAACACTCACTCACCACACACACAATCTAGCACTCATCACTCACTACACACACCACATCACTCACTCACTACCACACACACACACACACTCCACTCACTCACTCACTCACTCACTCCCACACACACACACACACACACACTCACTCTCTATCACACACTCTATCACTCACTCACTCACTCACCACACACTCACTCACTCACCACACACACACACACACACAATCCCCACACACACACACACACACACTCTATCACTCACTCACTCACTCACACACACACTCTATCACTCACACACACACACACACTCTATCATCACGCACACTCACTCACTCACTGACTCACTCACTCACTCACACACACATCTAGCACTCACACACACACACACACTCTTCCACTCACTACACACACACACACTCTATCATACCCACACACACCACTCTATCACTCACTCACACACACACCACTCTATCATCACTCACTCACACCCACACTTATCACTCCCACACCACACACACTCGATCACTCACTCACACACACACAACACTCTTCAATCCACACACACACACACTCTATAACTCACTCACTCACACCACACTCTATCACTCACAACACACAAACCCACTCTATCACTCACCCCACACCAAACACCTATCCATCACACACACCACCACACATCTATCACTAACCACACACACACACTCTATCACTCACACACCAACACCTTCTCACTCACTCACTCACAAACACCACGCTATCACGCACAACACACACACACTCTATCACTCACTCCCCACACACACACTTATCACTCACACGCACACACACACTCTCTCACTCACTCACTCACACACTCTATCACTCACTCACACACACACTCTATCACTCACACACACACACACACACTCTATCACTCACACACACACACACACTCACACACACACAAACTCACGCATGCATGCACTCACTCACTCACACACACACTCAAACACACACACAAACACACACACTCTAACACACACACACAAACACACACTCGACACCACGCACTCATCACACACCCACTCTATCACTCACACACACACACCACTCTATCACTCACTCACACAAACACACTCTATCACTCATCACTCACTCACACACACACTCTATCACTCACACACACACACACACTCTATCACTCACTCAAAACTGTTCAGTCCGTTCACATCTGAATCATCTATTTTCTGTGTCCACTTTTCTTTTCTACACACTTGCCATGTTTTTGCTGTCACATCGTATATCTACACTGGACGCGACAAAGCATTGCAGATCATTTGAACATTGTGTCAGTACGTTATAAATAGAAAGAGTCAGCAGTTTACTGTCAGGGATTTGTCATGTCGCGCCGCATCCAGTGTAAAACGGTTCTATTGTATTTTGTCGCGCCGCTCGCGTCTGGTGTAGACACGATGTAAGTTAATGTCGCTTTCTGAAGCTGCGTTTGAATTTTCATGCCACATTATTTGAAATTAGTGCAAGCCAAACTTTTTTCTCTCTCGGGCCGGATGTGGCCCGCGGGCCGCCTATTGAGGAACCCTGATATACACTATATACTGTATACACACACACACACACTTTTTGTCTTTCAAACAGAGCAGCTCTTTAAATGTCCTCAAACATTCCACGTTTGTTACTTGTACTTTAGTGCCTGAAGGAAATACTGACAGAAATATATTAAAGCACATGAGGCATGATCGTTATGTGAAATCACACATGACCAGCATTAGGGAAGCTCATGTGTGTTTGTGTGGGTGTTGTGTGTGTGTGTGTGTGTGTGTCGGTGTAAGTGAGGATGCGGAGAGGTTCAGCTGATCGGAAAGTGACCAGTTTATGTTCGTGTGACCGAGTCAGAGATGAGCAGTGTGTACAGCCCAGAGGGAACAGGTGACACACACACACACACTTAAGATATAAAACACTATAGACATGACATGCAGTGGTTCATTAGCATCTGAACGTCTTGTCAGTTCCAGTGAAGGTGCAGCAGCTGGCCGACTCTCTGCAGCTGATCTCAGGACAGCTCAACTCTGTGTTAGGAGCTTTGGGTTCACTAACACACAAACAGACTCCGCCCCCTCTGACAACACCCCTGCTGCCCCGCCCCTCATGGGCGTGGCCTACAACCCCCTCCCCCTCACTGGCCAACGGACTCTCACACAGAGCCACAGACTCACTGCAGACGCGCTGGAAAAAAAGCGCCTCTGAGCTCAGGTGAGAGGGACATACCTCTCCACACAACACACACACACACACACAAACACATCCATCACCTGCTGCTTCATCAGAACATCATTCCTGTTTCCATAGAAACCAGCAGAGCGCACATGACCTACTCAGGATACACACCACCAAGGTGAGTGTTTGTGATTCTAATGGCAGAAACAGTTCTGATTTTACACATTCGTATGGGTATGTAGTATAGTGTCTGATTATTATGTGTGTGTGTGTGCAGTCTGTCGAGTCTGCGTCCGTCAGAGGTCGAGGGTCAGCGTCTGCAGGGTATTATTGAAGGAAAACAAACGCGGGTTAGAGGCTCAAAGGAAAAGAACCGCAACATGATACTTGCCAGTGTATGCACCAAACACTCTCACTCAACACACACACACCACAAACACACATCTCCACTCACAAATAACACACACACACTAACACACCACAAACACTCTCACTCACGCACCTAACAAACACACACAACACACACACTCACCACACACACACACACACACAATCCCCACACACACACACACACACACTCTCACACACTCACACCCACACACACACACATCTAACACACACTCACAACTAACACACACACACACACACACACACAAACACTATCAACTCACTCAAATAACACCACAAACACTCTCTCACACACACATCACAAACACACACACACTCTCACTCACACTACACACACACACTCACTCACACACAAAACACACACACACACAAAACACACACACACACACACACATCACTCACACTCACTCACACACACACAATCACTCACACACACACAATCACACAAACACCGCAATCACACTTTCTCACACACTCACTCACACTCTCTCACACACAAACCACACACACACACACTCACTCACACACACTCTCACACACACACACACACACACACACACATCTGAAATCAAACTCTCAGACACACACTCACTCACACACACACAAACACACTATCACACACACACTCTCACACACACAACACACACACACACTCTCACACACACACAACACTCACTCAACACTCACACACACACTCACACACAAAAACACACACACACACAAAAACACACACACACACTCACTCACACTCTCACTCACACACTCACACACACTCTCTCACCCCACACACACCACACACACACACACACTCTCTCTCTTTCTCTCTCACACACACACACCCACACAAACACCACACACACTAACTCACACACATATCAACACACACACACACACTACTCCACTATCACTCACTCACTCTATCACACACACTCACACTCACACACACACACACTCCCACACACGCTCACACACACTCACACTCACACACAAACACACACACACACACACACTCTCTCACACACTCGCACTCACACACACACACACACAAACACCACACTCTCACACCACTCAACTCTCAATCACACACACACACCACACTATCAAACTCTCAATCACACTCTACACACACACTCACACTCTCAACTCAACACAAACAAACACACACACCTCACACTCTCAACACTCACTCACAATCACACTCTCACACACACTCACACTCTCACTCACCACAAACACACACACACACTCGCACACTCACACACACACCCCCCCAAAAACCACACACTCTCAACTCTCACACAAACACCAATCACACACACACGTCACACACAAACACACACAAACACTCTCACACACACAAACACACACAAACACACACACACACACTCTCACACTCTCACACACACATCACACTATCACACTCTCACACACACACACACACTCTCTCTCATACACACTCACTCACTCACATTTACTCACACACTCACTCACATTCACACTCTCACACACACACTCACACACACACTCGCCCACACACACACCCACTCACTCACACTCTCACACACACACACACACTCTCACACTCTCAAACTCACACACAATAACACCACACACACACTCACACACACACAAAAAAACACACACAAACACACACACACACTCTCACACACACACACACTACACTCTCACACACACACACACTCTCACACTTACACACACTCACGCACACACCACTCACACTTCACTCACACACACACACTCTCTCTCACTCTCACACACACACACTCTCACACTCTCACACACACACACACACACTCTCACACTCTCACACTCTCACACACACACACTCTCACACTCTCACACACACACACACACACACACTTCACACTCTCACACTCTACACACCACACACTCTCACACCTCACACACACACCACACCACTCGCACACTCTCCCCTATCACACCCCACACTATCACACCTCACACACTCACACTCTCTCACAAACACACACACACACACCACACAACACACTCTCACATCTCACACACACACAATATCACACTTCAACACACTAACAAACACCTCTCCACAACACACAATACTCACACTGTGTCACACACACACACACTCTCACACTCTCACACACACACACTCTCACACTCACACACACACACACACACTCACACTCTCACACACACACACACACACACACACAAACACACACACACACTCTACTCTCTCACACCCACACACCACACTTCACTCTCACACCACAAACAAACAAACAACACACCTCTCTCTTCTCTGTGTTTTCCTGAGCGTCACACACTCAGTCCTCTGTTCCCGAGCCTCAGAAGCGTGTCCAGCAGCGGTGGGTTAGTTCAGCTCAGCCTCGACGACAACAACCAGATTAAAGTTCATCATTACTGAAGCAGTTTGTCAGGACGGCAGAAGATCGGCCGTGTCTCGTGTGTAAGAGCTGGAAGAACTGCAGGATTATACGCTTACAGGCGCTTTCACAAACCAGTCTAGTTTACATTCTCATCTGTATAGCTGTGTGCAATGTGCAGATCTCATCTGTACCATATTTTTGTAAACAATAAATGAATTTAATACTTGATGCAGGTGTTAGTTTTCTCCTCTTTCTGTTGTAGGCTAATTTATAATCTCAAAATAATGAACTAAAGCACCTGTCCTCATTTGTAAGTCCTCTGCTAAATGACTAAATGTAAACGTGTGCTTTACATATCTGAAATATCAAAAAAAGCAAGTCTGTTTGACGAAAAAGTTCAAATAGTATAATCAAATAATGAAAATACCTAAATTACATCAACCTACACTTGTATTGAAGTTGTAGAATATAAACGGTTTTTTTTTTTTTAACCGTTTGAATGGATCACGTGACAAAAACCGTTAAACTGGAGGAGCAGGAGCGCGGGAATCTGACAGGAGCTGTGCTGAGGTAAGACGCTGTTCCTGATGATAAACTAGATCAATTAAGCAAGAGTTCATTTACCTGCGAGAGTGATTAGTTGTAGTTAGTTAAGGTATAATTTAAGAAACACGGCTGGAACATTTGTAATACCTCGGGGCGGGTATTAGATTTGACATGAATCAACTTTTTTGAATTCATAACGGAATGATGCATAAATATCAAAAAATAACACAGCTGCTCATGCTTGGCTTCTAGCCGTCTCCGTTTCCTTCATCATTTCTTCGAAACAAAGTCCTATCTCTTTGAATGGGGGAACATCAAATTCTCCAAAACTGTCGCCAAGCTTATGATTCAATTTCATATTTGAAATCACCAATCTGACAACAACTGTATCATAAATGTTGTTTATTTCGCTCAAATAGCGTTATAAAAAGCTTATGTCTCAGGCTAGTGTGCGCATGCGCAGTCCTAGGCGCACGTCTCAACCGAAGTGACTTAAACTGTAATTCATCAACTGGCCGCTAGAGGCTGGCTGCAGAAGAGAGTCAGTCCCATAGACTCCTCATGTTAAAATGCCCAACTTTACAGCAGAAAAAAACATGTTTACAGCCTGGTTCAAAAAATTATTTTGGTCTATATAGCTAATTTTGCCCTTCATGATAACTGTGAGACGGGTGAATTTTTTAATAACTCATCTGTTTAAATTATATTAAGCCTTAAAGTTCTGCATAATTAAGGGCGTGGCCTCTTGAGTGAAGGTGGGGGGGGGGGGATTGCCCCCAGTCGAGCTAGGTGGGCGTGGTTTCAACAAACAGCTCCCGCCTCTTTGCCCATCTTCGATTATCCGGAAGTAGATAATGCAGAAAACAAAACTACAAAAAAAATTAAGTTTTAAATACTTTTGACCTTATTCAGCATGTGCATGAACCCACACACAAACGTGGACATTCTCTAGATTTAATCATCAGTAGGGGTCTAAACATTTCATGCATTGTTATCATATTAATCTGATCACTTCTGTATTTCTTTGATATATTGATCTCTGCTACCACTGAATCTAGATCGGTCTCAGTCAGAAAGAGATGCATTTACGAAAACACTAGTGTGCTATTTATGTAGGCTATATCTTTAACACCAAGTATTTCTGCAGACTCTGTTGATCTTCTTGATTTTTTTAACTCAAAAGTTAAGAATGTTATTAATGTCATTGCTCCTTTGAAAGTCAGCAGGAGGACTGGCAGACAGAAATCAGCTTGGATAAAATCAACAGCAGTTCAGAGTATGAGAAGACAATGCAGAAAAGCTGAGCGGATGTGGCTGAAGACGAAACTTGAAATACACTATAGCATTTATAAAGACAGCCTTTGTGCTTTCAATGTGGAGCTAGGCAAAGCTAGACAGTCATTTTTCTCAAACCTTATAAACAGTAGCTTAATCAACACTCGCACTTTTTTTTGCTACTGTTGAGAGACTGACAAACTCCCCAAGTCAGATTCCCAGTGAAATGTTCTCTGACAGCAAATGCAATGAGTTTGCTTCCTTCTTTTCTGAGAAGATCAATAATATCAGGAAGGCGATTAGCACATCCCCAAGTTATGCAGAGGTTAGACATATTCGACCACAGTATCAAAAAGAAGATACTATGTCTGCTTTTGAAGAAATTGATAGCAAAATTTTGGAAGAAATAGTACAGCACCTTAAATCGTCAACATGCTATCTTGACACACTTCCCACATATTTTTTCAGAAGTGTGTTTAACTGTTTGGAAGCAGATCTCTTATAAGTGGTGAACTCCTCACTTCTTTCTGGGACTTTTCCAAACTCCCTGAAAACTGCAGTTGTTAAACCCCTTCTGAAAAAGAGAAATCTTGATAACACCATATTGAGCAACTATAGACCAATATCAAATCTTCCTTTTATAGGCAAGTTTATTGAAAAGGTAGTTTTTAATCAGTTGAACAAATACTTAAACTCAAATGGATTTGGACAATTTTCAATCTGGTTTCCGACTGTATCACAGCACAGAGACAGCGCTCATAATAAATTATATTCGCTTAAATTTTGATTCTGGCAAAATATCAGTGCTGGTTCTACTAGATCTCAGTGCTGCGTTTTATACTGTCGATCATAACATACTACTAGAGAGACTGGAAAACTTGGTTGGGCTTTCTGGCATGGTAATTAAATGGTTCAGGTCATACTTAGAAGGGAGAGGTTATTATGTGAGTATAGGAGAGCATAAGTCTAAGTGGACGTCCATGACATGCGGAGTTCCACAAGGCTCAATTCTTGCACCGCTCTTGTTTAGCCTGTATATGCTCCCACTAAGTCAAATAATGAGAAAGAACCAAATCGCCTATCACAGCTATGCAGATGATACCCAGATTTACCTAGCCTTATCTCCAAATGACTACAGCCCCATTGACTCCCTCTGCCAATGCATTGATGAAATTAACAGTTGGATGTGCGAGAACTTTCTTCAGTTAAACAAAGAAAAAACCGAAGTCATTGCATTTGGAAACAAAGATGAAGTTCTCAAGGTGAATGCATACCTTAGCTCTAGGGGTTTGACAACTAAAAATCAAGTCAGAATCTTGGTGTGATTCTGGAGACAGACTTTAGTTTCAGTAGTCATGTCAAAGCTGTAACTAAATCCGCATACTATCATCTCAAAAACATTGCAAGAATTAGATGTTTTTTCCAGTCAAGACTTAGAGAAACTTGTCTGTGCTTTTATCACCAGCAGGGTGGACTATTGTATGGTCTCCTCACCGGCCTTCCCAAGAAGACCATTAGACAGCTGCAGCTCATCCAGAACGCTGCTGCCAGAATTCTGACTAGAACCAGAAAATCTGAGCATATTACACCAGTCCTCAGGTCCTTACACTGGCTTCCAGTTACATTTAGGATTGATTTTAAAGTACTTTTACTCGTTTATAAATCACTCAATGGCCTAGGACCTAAATACATAGCAGATATACTCACTGAATATAAACCTAACAAACCACTCAGATCATTATGATCAAGTCAGCTAGAAATACCAAGGGTTCACACAAAAACAAGGGGAGTCTGCTTTTAGCTATTATGGCACCCGCAGCTGGAATAGCTTCCAGAAAGAATCGAACTGTGTAAAACTTAAGTCTACATTTCACATTTAAATGCAGACTCAAAACTGTTCTGTTTAGCTGTGCATTTATTGAATGAGCACTGTGCGATGTCCGAACTGATTGCACTATATTATATGTATAATCGTTTTCTTAAATTCATTTTAAACCTCTTAAATCAATTTATTTTAATCATTTTTCAAAGTTTTAAATTCCTTGTTTTATTGTTTTTATTGTTTTTATTTTATTTTATGTAAAGCACTTTGAATTACCATTGTGTATGAAATGTGCTATACAAATAAACTTGCTTGCCTATGCCCTTGCTGGAACACGTTCTTCATGATGGAGTGTGTAGCTTAATTCACGCCTAAAACAACCGTAAAAAGTCTTTATTCAGTAATCATTCCATTAGTAAAAACACAATCTGTAATTGTAAGTTGATTTTCTCAGATCGGAATCATCTTTAGATGAGTGAAGCAGCTCGGCTCGGATTACAGGCAGAACCACACGGTCCAGAACCACACACACAGAAGGCCACAGACGGACACAAACGCAGAGAAACGTCACCGGTACAAAAGTGCATTGAGATTTGCAGAGCAGGTCTGACGCGATTAACATGAGCTCTGGCACATTCACTGTCCTATCAGCATTAGCGCTCGTACGAGGCTCCTCCCACACCGTCTCTGACTGGCAGGTAAACATATTCAAGTAGCGAGGCCTCTCATTGGCTGACACCCCCCAGGTGCTCCTCTGTGATTGGCTAGTATCGGTCCATCAGAAGACGTAGATTTTGTCTCGTTGAACCGTGTCGAGGTCGTCGTCCATCGTGAGCAGAACCTGAGACCACAGACACACACACAGGTGTTTAGCTGACATGATGATTTTCAGCTCTCCGAGTCTGACTGATGTTCTGGACTCACCAGGAAGGAACCGAACATGGCGATGGAGGACAGGAAGTGCCAGATGTCGTGATCGTCAAAGAAGGAGAGCAGGATGCACTCACGGTTGTGCTCGCGAGACTCCGCTGGAGTTTTCTGGAGAGACACACAGATCGATCAACATCACTGCACACAGGTGACACTAGGGCTGCTCGATTACGACAGAAATCATAATCACGATTACAAGTAAGCCATGTGACCAAACTTTATCTGCGGCTGGTCTATGTGGTAATACAGTACATCGAGCAGGACATCCAAACGCTCGCCTATCATTCATCAACCTCAAATATAGCTTATCATCTGAAATATGTTAGTAGCAGCATCTTTACATGGCTGCTCAATCTAATGTTAACCTAGAGAAATGTGTGCTATTGAAGTGTCTGTTAGAGGGTGACACGGGAGTGGATTTTCAAACCTTTCCCGTCCCAATCCCAGAAGAATTACTCCCATTCCCTCCCACTCCCGTGTTGTGTTTTTTTGGCCGGAATCTGTCACAGTAAAAATACAGTGCAGATCACAGCATGCCCACTTAAGTTAAATAAAAATCCAAAATGTAGTTTTTTGTTATTTTGTTGAACTGAACACCAGCTTAAACAATGCACAGTGTGCATTGCACACACATTAAATTTCAAGTAAATCATCCATGCAAACACACACACGTTTTCTATTTGAGTTGGTTCATTTGAAAGTAGACATTTCACTCTCTATAGATATATTTTTCATACACAGAGTTTTGGTGTTTCGCGCTCAAGTTCACGGAGACCGAGATGGCAGAAAGCGCATTCGGTTCGCTTTCATTATTTTACAAAAGCTCAATGTTTTGTTGTTATTGTGAGTGCACACTCTAAACGTAGAGTCTTTACAGATTCGAAACATGCATTACTCTTATCTGTATGAGCAAAGACCACAGAGTATTTTGAAATGGAAATATCCAAATTCAAGTGGAAAACAAATATTCTCAGATGATGTAATCCGTATGAAACATGAAGACAGGCGCATCACTACTGCGGAGATGACGAGTAAGTGTCGCCGACTTCATCTCTTAATCCGAAAACTAAGAAAGCACTAGTTTAATAAATTATTAAAATGTTAATGCAGACTTCTTACTGTTTTTCCTGACACGTTCATAATCATTACTTCTGCGGTGTGCCGTGGCAAGCTTTGTGTGTGTGCTTGAGTGCTTATTATATGTAGGCTATTAAAGCTCATTATAATGATTTAAATGGTTTATTAATAAACGTGCGATTAGTCGACTAATGCTTAAAATGAACGACTACTAGTACCAGAAAGTAGAAAAATCTTTAGTCGAGGGCAGCCCAAATAGAAAGTAAAAAAAACAGCATTTATTTGAAATAGAATCTTTTGTAAAATTATAAATGTCTATACTGTCACTTTTAAACAATTTAATGCACCCTTGCTGAATAAAAATATTAATTAGAAATAAAAATCTTACTGACCATAAACTTTTTGAATGGTAGTATACATATAACAAATAAAATTCAGGGTCAAAAAGAGGTAAAGAGTGTGTGTGTGTGTGTGTGTGAGTGTGAGTGTGAGTGTGTCTGTGAGAGAGTGTGTGAGTGTGTCTGTGAGAGAGTGTGTGTGTGTGTCTGTGAGAGAGTGTGTGAGTGTGTCTGTGAGAGAGAGTGTGTGTGTCTGTGAGAGAGTGTGTGTGTCTGTGAGAGAGTGTGTGTGCGTGTCTGTGAGAGAGTGTGCGTGTCTGTGAGAGAGAGAGAGAGTGTTTGTCTGTGAGAGAGAGAGTGTGTGTCTGTGAGAGAGTGTGTGTCTGTCTGTGTCTGTGAGAGTGTGTGTGAGAGAGTGTGAGTGTGTGAGAGAGTTTGTGTGTGTGTGAGAGATAGTGTGTGTGTGGGAGATAGAGTGTGTGTGTGTGTCTGTGAGAGTGTGTGTGTGTGTGTTTGTGAGAGTGTGTGTGTGTGTGTCTGTCTGAGAGTCTGTGTGTGTGTGTGTGTATACAGTATGTATGTGTGTGTGTGTGTGTGTCTGTGAGAGTGTGTGTGTGTGTGTGTGTGTGTGAGATAGGAGTGAGTGAGTGGTGTGTTTGTGTGAATAGTGAGTGAGTGTGTGTGTGTGTGGTGAGAGAGTGAGAGTGTGTGTGGGTGTCTGTTAGTGTGTGTTTGAAGAGAGAGAGTGTTCTGTGAGTGTGTGTGTGGTGTGTTTGGTGTGGTGTGTGTCTGTGAGAGTGTGGTGGGTGTGTGTGTGTGTGTGAGAGAGAGAGGGGGGGGGGGGGGGGTGGGGGGGGGGGGGGGGGGGGGTGAGTGGTGAGTGGGTGTGTGTGTCTGGTTTGATAGTGTGTGTGTCTGTGGTGAGCGTGTGTGTGTCTGTGAGAGAGTGTGTGTGTCTGTGAGAGAGTGTGTGTGTGTCTGTGAGAGAGTGTGTGTGTGTGTGTGTGAGAGTGTGTGTGTCTGTGAGAGAGTGTGTGTGTGTGTGTGTGTTTTTTGTGTTTGTGTGTGTGTGTGTGAGAGGGTGTGTGTCTGTGTGTGTCCCTGTGAGGTGTGTGTGTCGTGAGGAGTGTGTGTGTGTCTGGGAGAGATTGTGTGTGTTGTGTCGTGAGAGAGTTTGTGTGTGTCTGTGAGAGTGTGTGTGTGTGTCTGATGTGTGTCTGTGTCTGTGTGAGTGTGAGTGTCTGTGTGAGAGTGTGTGTGTGTGTGTGTGTTTTTGTGTGTGTTTGTTTGTGTGTGTGTGAGAGAGTGTGTGTGTCTGTGAGAGAGTGTGTGTGTCTGTGAGAGAGTGTGTGTGTCTGTGAGAGAGTGTGTGTGTCTGTGAGAGAGTGTGTGTGTGTCTGTGAGAGAGAGTGTGTGTGTGTGTGAGAGAGTGTGTGTGTCTGTGAGAGTGTGTGTGTGTCTGTGAGAGAGTGTGTGTGTGTCTGTGAGTGTGGTGTGTGTGTGTGAGAGAGAGTGTGTGTGTGTCTGTGAGTGTGTGTGTGTGTGTGTGAGGGCGAGTGACCCACCTGCCATGTACTGAGACCCTGAAAGAAGAAGAACAGAGCGAAACCCCAGACCACAGCGGTGAAGAGAATACACACCAGAGCCAGACACTGGATTCGCTCACCGCTGCGCAGCTGCACACAATAGTTAAATCACAAATAAACATCTGAACGAGACTAAAACTCAAATTCAACTGAATGAGTTCAAACACCGGAGCACAAGCTCCTCTCACAGAAACCACAGGGCCGTTCTTCAGATCCGGCCCTCGAGGGCCACCGTCGGTCAGGGCCAGATCTGAAGAACCCTGCGGTGAGGCGTCAGGACCACAGGAAGTAGTTGATGATGTCATAATGAGAGCGGCACCTTCATTATGATGTAGAAGGCAAAGTAGAGCAGCAGGTTACAGATAGCGATGGCAAGCAGGTACGAAGCGAAGTCATTGGGTCGTTTGATGAGGCCGTACGCCGCCCTGAACACACATGCACACACACACACACACACACACACACACAGGGGTCACGTATGTGCTCGTATCATGTGACTGGGAGAGATGTGAGATGATGATGAACAGCGTTACTCACAGTGACCAGTTCACAATGTTTCCCATCACCAGCAGAACCATCCGACCTAACCCACACACACACCACAAGCACACATCAGAGAGATTCACTGCGACAGCTGCACACACGTGTGTGTGTGTGTGTGTACTCACGATGTACATGGGTCCACTGCACTGTCGAATACAGTCCGTGTAGATCACATTCAACATCCTGCGCAAGATCCCCGAGTCTGAAACACACACACACTCCTGCTGAATATGTCAGATGTGTGTGTGTGTTTGTGTGTGTGTAAGAGAGAGAGAGAGAGAGAGAGAAAGTGTGTGTTGTGTGTATATGTGTAAGAGAGAGAGAAAAAGAATGTGTGTGTGTGTGTTTAAGTGCGTGTGTGTGTATATAAGAGTGTTAGGGCTGTGGATCACCAGCAAAGAGTTCACGATACGATACATATCACGATACGGACTGCACTGAATTTCACCAAAGCAGAATTGAAAAAAACAGCTGTTTATTAAACACTGCATACTATAGTGCCATTTCTAACTATTGGCAGAGCAGGCAGTTATGCATTCTGCATTATGAAGGGCCTCTATAACTGTACCACAGTATAATAAAGGTAATGGCATATGTTTCATGTTTACATTGTGCACTCCCCAGCAGGTACAATATTCTGATTGTTTGCATCTTGTTTTTAAGCCCATAAATAATAATGTACTCATCCTAATAAATTTATATCGTAATGTACTCATACTAATATATTTTTTAAAATCATATTTACATTGCTGGTATGTTATCGTTGCACAAATTAACACTCTCTACGATTAAAAAAAAAAATTAGAAGAGTTCTAAACTAATGCGCTGTCTTCACTGTATCTCACGCGCATTTATCCACGTGCCACGATATCCATACAGGGCCAGCTATATCGATACTCGTATCGTCAAATTTCTG
Source organism: Sinocyclocheilus anophthalmus (assembly GCA_018155175.1). NCBI lineage: Eukaryota > Metazoa > Chordata > Actinopteri > Cypriniformes > Cyprinidae > Sinocyclocheilus > Sinocyclocheilus anophthalmus. Next base: position 279,674 of record JADLZN010009924.1, read on the forward strand.
TGACAATACATTGTCGTATCGATGTATCGAACACAGCCCTAGTGTGTGTGTGTGAGAGAGAGTGTTAGCTTGTATGTGTGTGAGAGAGAGAGAGTGTGAGTGAGAGAGAGTGTGTGTGTGGGTGTGTGTGAGAGCGAGTGTGTGTGTGTGTTTGTGTGTGTGTTTGTGTGTTTGTGTGGGTGTGTGTGTTTGTGTGTGAGAGAGAGTGTGTGTGTGTATGTGTGTGTGTGTGAGAGAGATGTGTGGGTGTGTGTGTGTGTGTGAGATAGAGTGAGTGAGTGAGTGTGTGTGAGAGAGAGTGATTGTGTGTGTGTGTGTGTGTGTTGAGAGAGTGTGTGTGTGTGTGTGTTTGTGTTTGTGTTGTGTGTGTGTGTGTGTGGGTTTTGTGAGTGATGTGTTTGTGTGATGCGTGTGTGTGTGGTGTGAGAGTGTTGTTTTGTGAGGGTGTGTGCGTGGTGAGTGTGTGTGTGAGTGTTTGGTGTAGTGAGTGAGTGTGTGTGTGGTGTGAGGGATTTTGGTGTGTGTGTGTGTGTGTGTGTGTTGGTGAGTGGGGAAAAAAGTGTGTGTGGGTGTGTGGGAGTGTGTGTGTGAGTGTGTTTTTTTGAGAGAGTGTTGTGAAGTGTGTGGTGTGTGTGAGTGATGTTGTTTGTGGGAGTGTGTGTGTGTATGGTGTGGTTTTGTGTGCGTGTGAGTGTGTGTGTATGTGTGAGTCTTTGTGTGCGTGTGAGTGTGTGTGGGTGTGTGTGAGAGATGTGATGGTGAGTCTTTGGTTTGTGTGTGATGTGTTGGTTTGTGTTATTGAGGTGTGTGTATGTGTGAGTTCTTTGTGTGTGTTTGTGTGAGTGAGTGTGTTTGTGTGAGTGTATGTGAGTGAGTGAGTGAATGTGAGTGAATGTGAGTGTGTGTGTGTGTGAGTGTCAGCGTGTGTGTGTGTGAGAGTGTGAGAGAGAGATTGTGTGTGTGTGTGTGTGTGTGTGCGAGTGAGTGAGTGTGTGCATGTGAGTGAGTGAGTGTGTGCGAGTGAGTGAGTGAGAGTGAGTGAGAGAGTGTGTTTGTGTGAATAGGTGGTGTGTGTGTTCGCGTGCGTGCGTGAGTGTGAGAGTGCGTGCGAGCGTGCGATGGAGTGAGTGAGTGAGTGCGTGTGAGTGTGTGAGTGTGTGAGTGTGTGTGAGTGTGTGTGAGTGTGTGTGCGTGTGAGTGCGTGTGAGTGCGTGAGTGCGTGTGTGCGTGTGAGTGTGTGTGTGCGTGCATGCTTGCAGTGTGTGTACTCAACCGAGTCTCCAGCGGCCCATGTATAGAGCTGTGGCTCGCAGCGTGTAAGCCATATGTGTATGACAAGAAAATTATCCAGAACGCTGTGTTACCCTTACCAAACACCTGACACACACACACACACACACACACATTTAGACTCGTCTCAGAAACATTCATGGTTTTTCTATCAGGTTAATGATAGTTTCTGTCTCCTAACCGACCGTTGACCCCTAAGCCAACCCTCATAAAAACCTGCATCACTAGACTGAAATATAAACATGATTTGGCTGATTTATGAGATTATACACTTGAATACAAAGACGTGTGAGAGTGTGTGTGTGTGTGTGTGAGTGAGTGAGTGAGTGAGTGTGTTTCTCACCACTCCCAGCACAGAGAAGAATATGACAGCGCCAGACAAGCGTAGCGGAGTACTCACTGGCGTTGATGTCCGGTGTCTCTTCTGATACAGCTTCAACATACACAGTCCAGCAATCATATACATGAACGACGTGTCTGAAACACACAAACACACATCCGATGAACAAGATCAGAGATTACCAAACTTTACTATCAGCCAAACACCCCTTTGAGCTAAAATACTTACTGGAAGTCACACTGAGATTTTAAGTTAAAGTCAGCATGAAATGAAAATCCACCCTGTCTATTTTCTAAATGCATTAGGAACAAATACATCCACGCATGCTTATTTTTTTCCCAATCAACAACTGATACACAGAACAAAGTCCGGCTCCACATTTATTATTTTTCAATAATGCATTACACTCAGATGTACGTCACAAAACACCTGCAGTTCCCTAAAAACCCCAGTTTGTGAAATCGGATGAATCACAGCAGCAGCGCAGAACCGGATCAATGCCTGAATAAATACAGATCACAATTCTCCCACGATTCTGAGCTAAACAAAATAATGTGACAAAATATGAATTGCTGCAGTCCATTTAAAAGTGTTTAATTAATTTGAATGAATTATTGACCGTGTTAATATAATATATTTAAAATATAATATATTTAAACTACAATTTTTAGATCACATTTTGAAAAAGTGGTTTGAATGAATGATTCAGTGACTCACCCATAAATGCTTCACTTGTTTCATTACTGGATGAATCAGTGATTTTGAACGAATCTCTCGAATTAATGATTCAATAACAAATACATATTTTAACAGTGACTTGTCGCCACCTAGTGGAGAAACAATGCAATCGACACAAATGTTATTAGAAGTGCCAATTACTTTTGCTCGCTACCATAGACAGTGTTTATATCCCAACTATAAACTTTTATTCCAGTATTTCTGTGATCACATGAATGACTGTAAGACACTGAAATAATACAGTGTTTGTGAAGCGGTTTCTTACCTAAACATGGTAACCGTCCGCTCTCTGTGTCAGCAGAAGTGCAAACGCAGATCTGAATGTTCCGATATGATTCTCTCAAACGTTTAATAGACACGAATCGTTGTCATTTAGAAATGAGATCGCGTGGATGTTTGAATCGAGATCGCGATCTTTTAATGATTAATCGTGCAGCTCCAGCCTGTGGTGCATGAGCTTCATCACACACTCACCGAACTGGAAGTTGGTGTAGTTCGGACAGACGTGGTAGCAGGCGCTGAGTAGCCCCTCCATCATCAGAGCAGTGCCCATGGCGTAATACAGGCCGAAGTGCTTGGGGATGCCACACTCCTGAAGACAAACAGCTGATCAGAACATGTGTCTGAAGTGCTGCAGAGAGTCCGAGCGATATGAGGCTTGTGTTTGTGTTTCTCACCAGCGCTGTGTTCTCGTTGCGCTCGAGCGCGCGGTTGTGAAGGATGTCCCTCTGTAGGACGATGAGCAGGAACAGCAGCCCCAGCAGCACATAACCCAGGTTACTCAGGATGTTATTGAAGGAGCTGAACACATCACGACACTCACATTTACCTTGTCCTTGTCCTTGATGAGAACAGGCTTTATGCTGTTTATTATCCACTGATTACTTCCAAAATGCAATTCGTTGCAAAGCAGCTTCACAGAAAATTTAAGTTTCTACATTATATTTAAGAGTAGCTTATCAGTGGAGACTATGTCAGGTTGATGTTCATATGGAAGAAATGTGACCTTGGACCACAAAACCAGTCATAAGGGTCAATTTTCTGAAATTGAGATTTATACATCATCTGAAAGACATCAACATCTTTCCATTGATGTATGGTTTGTTAGGATAGCACAATATTTGAAAATCTGGAATCTGAGGGTGCAAAAAAATCTAAATATTGAGAAAATCGCCTTTAAAAATTGTCCAAATGAAGTTCTTAGCAACGCATATTACTAATCAAACATTAAGTTTTGATATATTTACGGTAGGACATTTACAAAATATCTTCATGGAACATGATCTTTACTTAATAACCTAATGATTTTTGGCGTAATCGAAAAATCTATAATTGTGACCCATACAATGTATTGTTGGCTATTGCTACAAATATCCCCCAGCGACTTAACACTGCTTTTGTGCTGCAGGGTCACAGATGTACAGTAAAAATCATGTAGTTAATGACATGTATTCAAATAGACAGTGAACACTCTCAACAGCTATGATTATATGTTGCGACCAAATTTATAGCAAAATGTTGTAGTTTTGTGTGAATGTCTGAAGAATGCACACACACACACCTTAGTGCTCCAAGAGGGTGTGCACACAGGAAGTTATAATAGCAGATGTCTTGGTTTCCTGTGACGTTTACAACCTGTCAGAAAATACAGGATAATAGTCATCATGGAGTCCAATCAAGACACGGCATGAGACACAAACAGAGATTTCATACCGTCTGATAGGTGATAACCAGCTGAATGACAGGAAGAGCGTAAAACACTGCGATCGTAGCGATGTTCCTGCAGTGAAAACACACACACAGCACAGTCACCGCAGGTATAAAACAAGCACACACTACCTGTCCGGACCCGTGTGTTTGAGACTCACCAGAAGTAGATCTGGTATTTCTTGCTGAGGATGCGTTTGTCTTTACGAGCGAGATCAGAGACGCACAGGAACTTCTGTGAAGGACAGAGATCACAGTAAATAAACACACACACACAGTTATAGTTGTGTGTTTTCGGTAGCTCGAGCACCTTCGTACGGACGATGTTTTTGTCCGAGTCGATGTCGGCCAGCGTGTCGTAATCGTCCTCTTCTACTGAACTCAGAGACTCGTGTCGACTGCGGCCGACACTCTCTAAGGAACGCTCTAGAACACAGAAAACACAACGCTGATCAGCAGATTTCAGATTTATATCACCATTATGGATGGATCACTGAATGAATTCCTGAAATAGACGCTGACATCATTCATTAGACTTTCCATGCAAAATCTTTCAGCAGATAGGGCACCTGATTTACTCCTTTGCATTTATGCATTTAATAGACAAATACAATTAGAGAAATTATCATTTCTAGGGCTGCCCCCTAATAGTCCACTAACCGTTAGTCGGCCAGAAGAGGCTTGGCCAACCAAAATTTAATTAGTCGCAGAAAAAATAAATAAAAATCCACATTGGCGAAGTCACGCAGATCGTTAGCGGCTGGTCTATGTGGTAATACAGTACATCGAGCAGGACATCCAAACGCTCGCCTATCATTCATCGACCTCAAATATGGCTTATCATCTGAAATATGTAATTAGCAGCAACTTTACATGGCCGCTCAATCTAATGTTAACCTAGTCTTAACCTACTCGTGTCTTTGCCTAACAAGGATTAAGAGTAATACATGTTTCGAATCTGTAAAGACTCTACGTTTAGAGTGTGCACTCACAAGAACAACAAAACATTGAGCTTTTGTAAAATAATGAAAGCAACAGGATGCGCTTTCTGCCGTCTCGGTCTCCGTGAACTTGAGCGCAGAACTCCGAGTATATCTTTGCCTTACAGACATGAAAAATATATCTATAGAGAGCGAAATGTCTACTTTCAAATAATCCAATTCAAGTGGAAAACAAATATTCTCAGATGATGTAATCCGTATGAAACATGAAGACAGGCGCATCACTACTGCGGAGATGACGAGTCTTGACTTCATCTCTTAAACCGGGAACAAAGAAAGCACTAGTTTAGCAATAAATTATTAAACTGTTAATGCAGTGTACTTGCTGTTTTTAACTGGAAAACGTTCCCCTATCATTATTCTGCGGTTCCCTGATGCGGTGTGCCGTGGCAAGCTTTGTGTGTGTGCTTGAGTGCTTATTATATGTAGGCTATTAAAGGCTCATTATAATGATTTAAATGGTTTATTAATAAACGTGCGATTAGTCGACTAATGCTTCAAACGAACGACAACTAGTCGACCAGAAAAATCTTTAGTCGAGGGCAGCCCAAATCATTTCCAATGTTTTTCAGGACATCGGACCAATATTTGTGGGATCCTGATTTTGGATTGGGTGGGATTTCATATGGAGGTGCTGATTGGCTGATTTATAAAGTGGGCGTGTCACCAATGCGGATGGCTACATGATGTGCTGTGAGTATTCGCCGTTTAAAAGTCTCTGATCCTAAGTGGTAAAAACACACCAATCAGAAAGCAGAACACACAGCCAATGAGAGGGCAGAGAACTACCAACATGAATATATTCTCTGTGTGTGTGTGTGTACCTATGTATCCGTAGTTCCCATCGGCCGATGCTAAACTGTTAGTAGCAGCTTCAGAGCTCAATGTGCTGCCGTTATCAGCTAGAGAAACAGCAGACAGATTAAAACACATCGGACACAGTAAGAATCAATCTGAATGAAAACTTTCACAAACTTACCAAATGAACCGTATTCATACGGAGACACTTTTCCTGAAACACACAGTGGGTTAGATAGATGCTCGTGTGTGTGTGTGTGTGTGTGTGTTGGATGTAACGTCATCTAAATCTTCAGTACTGAATATCACACACAGTTCAGCTACTTACAGGAGTGACGCCACATTTACAGGAAATCCACACAGAACTGATCTAAACAACTAGAATAATAGTCTTTACTGTTTCAAACACTGCTGGCATTCATGTTTCTTTCTACAGAGATCACTCGATCATTTAGCAGAGTCACTCCTGTGTGCAAATGAGGCCGTCATGCCCAGAGCTGAGATTAAAAGATGTTTCTATTCACTTCTAAACAGGAGTGTGTTAGTGCTGGGTTAGTTTACAGCAGTGATGTCACAACTACAGATGTGCACAGGAAGTTTCCGTAAAGAGAGTTTGTGAGCAAATGAAAGCAGGAAGTGTCGTATCTTGCACACACACACACACACACTGTGAGAGACGGCATGCAAATAAATCACACACAGATCTTACCCAAGAGAGACGCTAAACACACAAAGATGCCGAAAATAAAATAAAAGAATAAACACTTTAGTAATAATGTCACTCATTATATTAAAGACATTAATAATTCTGCGATCCGGATTAATTAATAGATTACAGCTAACACTCCTACAGGTGTGTGTTCGGTTACCTGTCTCAGCAGGTGAGGTGTCGGCGTTCAGAAGCCCCTCCCTCTTCCTGTTCATCCTGAGAAAGACAGACTGTGATTGGCTGTCATTTAATCGTCACACGTCATCATGAAAACCATTGATTACTGGATTTATTCAGTGTCGCTGGCATCATGTTTCAGGTTCAGAGCAGCATCCGTGTCATAATCATTTCAAACACAGCGTCGTACCTCTTATTCTCCACACACGCCATGAGAAACGTGAGCAGATAGAAGGACAGGAAGATCCCCAGGCAGAAGAGCATCCCCATCACATACACCTCCGCTAGAGAGCAGACAGAATGAACGAATGAACTGATGGATGCATGAATGAAGGACTGAGTGAATGTGTAGTGCTGCTCACAGTTAATAGCAGGAGAAACAATCACATCCAGAGTTTTACTGCGATTCCCAGCATCCAGCAGCTCATCTGAGGAAACACACAATCACATCAAACATCAATTCTGATTGGCTGCTGTACAATAACACTGTGCTCTGATTGCCTACAGTAAAGTAACACTGTTCTGATTGGCTACAGTAAAGTAACACTGTTCTGATTGGATACAGTAAAGTAACACTGTGTTCTGATTGAATACAATAAAGTAACACTGTGTTCTGATTGGCTACAGTAAAGTAACACTGTGTTCTGATTGGATACAGTAAAGTAACACTGTGCTCTGATTGGATACAGTAAAGTAACACTGTGCTCTGATTGGATACAGTAAAGTAACACTGTGCTCTGATTGGATACAGTAAAGTAACACTGTGCTCTGATTGGCTACAGTAAAGTAACACTGTTCTGATTGAATACAATAAAGTAACACTGTGTTCTGATTGGCTACAGTAAAGTAACACTGTGTTCTGATTGGATACAATAAAGTAACACTTCTGATTGGATACAGTAAAGTAACACTGTGCTCTGATTGGATACAGTAAAGTAACACTGTGCTCTGATTGGCTGCAGTACAGTAACACTGTTCTGATTGGCTACAGTAAAGTAACACTGTGCTCTGATTGGCTACAGTACAGTAACACTGTGTTCTGATTGGCTACAGTAAAGTAACACTGTGTTCTGATTGAATACAATAAAGTAACACTGTGTTCTGATTGGCTACAGTAAAGTAACACTGTTCTGATTGAATACAATAAAGTAACACTGTGTTCTGATTGGCTACAGTAAAGTAACACTGTGTTCTGATTGGATACAGTAAAGTAACACTGTGTTCTGATTGGATACAGTAAAGTAACACTGTGCTCTGATTGGATACAGTAAAGTAACACTGCTCTGATTGGCTACAGTACAGTAACACTGCTCTGATTGGCTACAGTAAAGTAACACTGTGTTCTGATTGGATACAATAAAGTAACACTGTTCTGATTGGCTGCAGTACAGTAACACTGTGCTCTGATTGGCTGCAGTAAAGTAACACTGTTCTGATTGGATACAATAAAGTAACACTGTTCTGATTGGATACAGTAAAGTAACACTGTGCTCTGATTGGATACAGTAAAGTAACACTGTGCTCTGATTGGATACAGTAAAGTAACACTGTGCTCTGATTGGATACAGTAAAGTAACACTGTGCTCTGATTGGATACAGTAAAGTAACACTGTGCTCTGATTGGATACAGTAAAGTAACACTGTGCTCTGATTGGATACAGTAAAGTAACACTGTGCTCTGATTGGATACAGTAAAGTAACACTGTGCTCTGATTGGATACAGTAAAGTAACACTGTGCTCTGATTGGATACAGTAAAGTAACACTGTGCTCTGATTGGCTACAGTACAGTAACACTGTTCTGATTGGCTACAGTAAAGTAACACTGTGTTCTGATTGGATACAATAAAGTAACACTGTGTTCTGATTGGATACAATAAAGTAACACTTCTGATTGGATACAGTAAAGTAACACTGTGCTCTGATTGGCTACAGTAAAGTAACACTGTTCTGATTGGATACAATAAAGTAACACTGTTCTGATTGGATACAGTAAAGTAACACTGTGTTCTGATTGGCTACAGTAAAGTAACACTGTGTTCTGATTGGATACAGTAAAGTAACACTGTGTTCTGATTGGATACAGTAAAGTAACACTGTGCTCTGATTGGATACAGTAAAGTAACACTGTGCTCTGATTGGATACAGTAAAGTAACACTGTGCTCTGATTGGCTACAGTAAAGTAACACTGTGCTCTGATTGGCTACAGTAAAGTAACACTGTTCTGATTGGATACAATAAAGTAACACTGTTCTGATTGGCTGCAGTAAAGTAACACTGTGTTCTGATTGGATACAATAAAGTAACACTGTTCTGATTGGATACAGTAAAAAAAAAAAAACAAAAAAGTAACACTGTGCTCTGATTGGATACAGTAAAGTAACACTGTTCTGATTGGATACAGTAAAGTAACACTGTGCTCTGATTGGATACAGTAAAGTAACACTGTGCTCTGATTGGCTACAGTACAGTAACACTGTGTTCTGATTGGCTGCAGTAAAGTAACACTGTGTTCTGATTGGCTGCAGTACAGTAACACTGTGTTCTGATTGGCTGCAGTAAAGTAACACTGTTCTGATTGAATACAATAAAGTAACACTGTGTTCTGATTGGCTGCAGTACAGTAACACTGTGTTCTGATTGGCTGCAGTACAGTAACACTGTGTTCTGATTGGATACAATAAAGTAACACTTCTGATTGGATACAGTAAAGTAACACTGTGTTCTGATTGGCTGCAGTACAGTAACACTGCTTTGATTGGATGCAGTGCAGTAACACTGCTTTGATAGGCTGCAGTAGAGTAACACTGTGCTTTCATAGGCTGCAGTAGAGTAACACTGTGCTCTCATTGGCTGCAGTAGAGTAACACTGTGCTCTGATTGGCTGCACTAACCAGGTAAGAGCGGGTAGAATCGCAGCGGTCCTCCGCATGCCTCGTCTTCAGTCTTCACCACCACCACCACATAGAAACTGTTACTGGGGAAATCCTTCCTCTGAAACACACGAAACACACATCCTCACACAATAATAATAATAACAGCAGTGCACTGATTCTGTGTGCTGGTGCGCCCGTCCCCGTCAATCAAACAGATACATAAATATATTTCAACCATGTTTAATTAAAAATGCAAATAGACACCCCTGACCCATCGCCCACGACGATCCCCCATACCCCCAAAGACACGCCCCCAAACCCCCATTTTAGTCAAAAAGCGGCAAACATTTTAGTCACATGACCTCAATGCCTGACTACAATATTACATACATGAAAAACAGTTTCAGTGATGGTTAGGCGACATAAAATGTCATTAGCTTCGTTTAAAAACATTTACATCAGTGGAAAGCTCTTGTGATGAGCAGTGTGTGTGCGTTACCTGCACTGTGATGGCGGCTGTGGTGGTCATGGTCTGATACATTCCAATAAATGCCACATTATTATCCAGATCATAAACCGGACACTAGACAGACCGAGAGAGACAGACAGATATCACCGTATGCACATCTGACTGACTCTGACATATGTGTGTGTGTGTGTGTGTTTTCCACGGGATGTCTGTAAGACAGAATGAGCAGGGGAAGTTCTTCTGTGAGTTCACCTTCACAATCACTGTGTCCACACCTTCCGGAAACACGTCACAAAAACGCGCACACACACACACACACACACACACACACACACACACACACACACACACACACTCAAAGTCATTACACTGACTCCATCACTGCAGGAGTGTATAAATCTATATTTTGGGGGCAAGAAGTGAGCTAAACCTGACAAAACCTCCTTTTGGAGATGCCCTCATTTGTAAAACAAAAAACAAACAATATAAAAATAAAGTAAATGAAGTGTTTTAAAAGGGAAAAACCGCAGAATGTTTTCTTTTAGGTTTTGTGTATTGGTTAGTGTTCACTGTTTATAATTAGCTATGATATAGTTAATTATTATGATATTATAATTATCATTATACTATAGCTATGATAATTAGCGGTGTCACGATGTACTGAAACAAACTGTTGTCTAAGCTGTTTCTTGGCAATGCTGGTGCTTTTGAAATGAATCCTAGTGGTTGATATTATGATAATGTTCTGAGGGTGACAGCGTACCCTGCTGGTCAAAATCTGTCCTGTGATTACCTCAAGTTCAAACCAATAGTTCACACAAAAAATGATCATCCTGTCATCAACCTTTCTTTCTTCAGTGAGACACAACATTTAGAAGAATATCTCTGTGTTTTCTGGCAATACAGTGGAAGTTTTCCTTTTTTTTCCAATTTAAAAAAAATTCTCTCACAGATTTGGGTGAACTGTGCCTGTAAGTAGTTTGTGTCTGCGGCTGCTGTGTCTGGCCCTGCATTCACATTTATCATGATTCTTCTGTCATTATAGTAAACTACACACATCTCAATGATGACTTCATGAACACGCCTCCAGCTTTACTTCAGCTGTATCTGTTATTTAGATCCTTCAGAAACAGGATGTCACACACACACACTCCTGTCCGGCTGTAAACTCCTCCAGCAGTGAGGGTGTGTGTGTGTGTGTGTTGTGTTGTTTGTGTGTGTGTGTGTTTGTGTGGGTTTGTGTGTGTGTGTGTGAGAGAGAAAGAGAATGTGTGTGTGTGTGTGTGAGAGAGAGTGAGTGTGTGTGTGTGAGAGAGAGTGTGAGTGTGAGTGTGTGTGAGAGAGAGAGAGAGTGTGTGTGTGTGTGGTGTGTGTGAGAGAGTGTGTGTGAGTGAGAGTGTGCGTGTGTGTGAGAGTGTGATTGTGTGTGTGAGAGTGTGTGTGTGTGTGAGAGAGAGAGAGAGAGTGAGTGTGTGTGTGTGAGTGTGAGAGAGAGAGAGTGTGTGTGTGAGAGAGTTTGAGTGTGAGTGTGTGCATGTGTGTGTGTGTGTGAGAGAGTGTGTGGTGTGTTTGAGAGAGTGTGATTGTGTGTGAGAGAGTGTGAGTGTGTGTGATTGTGAGTGAGTGAGTGAGTGAGTGAATGTGTGAGAGTGAATGTGTGAGATAGCGAGAGTGGGGTTGTGTGTGTGTGTGGGTGAGTGGTTTGAGTGTTAGTGTGTGTGAGTGTGTGAGTGTGGGTGTGAGAGAGTGTGAGTGTGTGTGATTGTGGGGTTGTTGAGAAGATTGTGAGTGTGGAGAGAAGAGAGAGTGAGTGAGTGAGTGAGTGAGTGTGTGTGAAAAGAGTGTGTGTGTGTTGTGTGAGAGAGAGAGTGTGCGTGTGAGTGTGTGTGTGTGTGAGTGTGTGTGGGAGAGAGTGTGAGTGTGTGTGTGTGAGTGTGTTTGTTTGTTTGTGTGTGTGTGTGTGAGAGTGCGTGAGTGAGTGAGTGTGTGTGAGAGAAGATGGGTGTTGTGTGTGTGTGTGTGAGAGAGAGTGTGAGTGTGGTGTGTGTGAGTGTGTGTGTGAGAGAGTGTGTGTGAGAGAGAGAGTGTGTGTGTGGTGTGGTGTGAGAGCGAGTGATGAGGGAGTGTGTGTGGGGAGAAGAGTGTGGTGTGGTGTGTGTGAGGATAGAGAGGAGAGTGATGAGTGAGTGTTTGTGAGAAAAGAGTGTGTGTGGTGTGGGTGGGTGAGAGGAGTGTGAGTGGGTGGTGTGTGAGAAAGAGTGTGTGTGTGTGTGTGTGAGAAAGAGTGTGTGAGTGTGTGTGAGAGAGAGATTGTGTGTGTGTGTGAGAGGAGTGAGTGAGTGTGTTTGAGAAGAGGTGTTTGGGGTGAAGAGAGTTGAGTGAGGGAGTGAGTGAGTGTGTGTGAGAAAGAGTGTGTTTGTGTGTGTGTGTGGGTGTGTGTGTGAGAGAGTGTGAGAGATAGAGAGAGAGAGAGTGTGTGAGTAGTGCGTGAGGGTGTGTGTGTGTGAGAAAGAGTTTGTGTGGTGAGGTGAGACGAGTGTGTGTGTTGTGGGTGAGCTGTGTGTGTGTGTGTGTGAGAGAGGGTGAGTGTGTGTGTGAGAGAGTGAGTGAGTGAGTGAGTGAGTGAGTGAGTGTGTGTGTGTGTGAGAAAGAGTGTGTGTGTGAGTGTGAGAAAGAGTGTGTGTGTGTGTGTGTGAGTGTGTGTGTGGTGTGTGTGTACCTGTGGTTGGGACGGCGTCGCATTGAAGCTGAATTTCTTGTCTGTCCTGTGAAGAGAAAAGAGAAGCATGACATTCCTAAAGATCAGAGCACATGCTCTTCTGATGCAAATGGGACACTATAAAGCTTCAGGCCACGGGTTTAAAGCAGTGCACCAAGAAAACAGTGAGACTGAATGGCTCTGGATTAGGGCTCGTGATGTGCGGATCTGTGATAGTCACATCGCAGGACGTGTGATGTTTAGTAAACTGATCGTTATATTTATACTGATTGTTTTCTTTGCTCACACACAGACACAGAGTCTACACCGGATGCGACACAGCGACTTCTGCACATAATTTGTACTTTGTGTCAGTCATGAACAGAACGCGGCATCAGTTTGCTGTCGGGGATTTGTCGCGTCGCGCAGCATCCAGTGTAGACAGCATCACTGATTATAATGCGTTCTGTAGAGCCACGCAGATGCACGTGAACACTGAATTACATTTGCTTCTGCGTCTATTTGCTTCCTGAAATACACATATGCGCAAAGTTACGTCAAAATGCATGTTTCTGCAAGTAAACGCAGTTGCTTATAGCTCAGGTGAAGGTAAACAAAATGTTCAGTTAATATGCAATATTATTATTATTATTCAATGTTAATATGCAGTTTAATGTTCCGGAGGCTTTCTGTGTCATGAATGTTAATCAATCAACAAAACAGAGAAAAATTCAAACAGATTTATTAGATTTAATTTATACAGTGAAGACTATGCACTTAGGGCTGGACAGTAATTCAATATCAATATGTATCGAGATTCAATAACGGCGATATGATTTTTAAACACATTTCGGATATGAGCACCGCACGTTTCACAATCAAAACGCATCGCGGGTGTTTTATACGAATGTATCTCTGACAAGTTTCGATGGCATTTTTATTGTATCTGATGAAGTAGCGTTCATGAGCGGAGCTGCTGTGATCACAGCCGTTACCGGGGAAACCGCTGTTACTAACGCTCCAGAAGCGCCTCCTGCTGGCAGACAAGCAGTTTGCATTTTCAATAATAAACCCGTCTCTAGCAACGTGTTTCTGTTGTTGCTCAATTGTTTTTGTTTTCTGCAGCGACTCGGAGCACCCTTCATACTCTTTATCCTGGCTAATTGTTTTCTATTATTTCTGCGGTGATGGCGCAGCTGTATTTTTCAGCATCATTACTCCAGGCTCAGTGTCACATGATCTTCAGAATCAGTATAATATGCTGATTATCAATATTTAAAACAGTTGAGTACATTTTTTTTCAGGATTCTTTGATGAATAGAAAGATCAGCATTTATCTGAAATAAAAAGCTTTTGTAACATTATACACTATTGCATTCAGTATCATTTTTATTATTTTTTTGGTTAAGAAATTATAGAAATTAATACTTTTTATTTAGCAAGGATGCTTAAAATGCATCAAAAGTGATGATAAAGGGCTTTATATAATGTTACAAAAGATTTCTATTTCAGATAAATAGTGTTATTGATATCGGAATTATATAATTGCGCGAAATTAAGAAATATATCGTGATATAAATTTGGGCCATATCGCCCAGCCCTATATGCAGAGTCATTTTACATTTGATTATTCAGTTTCTGTACCTGAATACTTTTAGACTTACCTGAAAAATATAATAAAGCACTGTTAATTTCATTTGTATCTTTATTCTACTATATTTATGTTTGTAATTTGTTTATTTTCTATGCTGATTTACCCACCTACAAAATCAAATCACCCCAATCATTGATTATTTTTTTCCAAATAGAGCTATTCAAGTCATCTGATTTTTTTTTATATTGCAGACAAACTAAATATCACAATGTGAGTGTTTTCCAGTATGGTGCAGCCCTAGTGTGTATCAGAGTGAAGCGCAGCGGGAGATGGACTCTGCTCAGTGACTCACTGCAGCGTGAAGCGGTCCACGCGGCTGACGCGCAGCTGATACTGGACCCCAGCGCTGGACAGCGTCGACACGTCCACGAAGAAGAACTGCGTCTCTGCCACGGCTTTGGTGGGCGGCTGACACAGCGTCCGGCCCAGCTGTGTGTACTGGTACTTCCTCTGATACCTGCGCACAGACAAAACACTCTTTCACAGCCTTGCACAGGGCTTCTCTTAAAACACAATTATTGAGTCACCACTTGTAGTACACTTGAACTCATCTTTCATACACTAGTACACTCAATATATTTTTTAAATACAGAGATAGTATGTTAAAAGCACATTTTAGTTCATATTCATGGCGTCTCAAAACAGCACAGTTGAGTACACTTAGAATCATTGTTAGTATATTAAGTACAAAATTAGTGCATGAAAATATAGCATTTTAAGTACATTATGGAAGTGCACTTTTTTCCACCTGGGGACAGAAGAAAGAAACTCGTACAGGTTTGGAACGACATGATGGTGAGTAAATGATAACAGTTTTCATTTTTGGTGAACTGTCCCTTTAAAAAAATACAAGGTGAGAGCTAAACAAATGAGTTTATTGCTTCATTTGTGCTGCTTATGCAAAAACAGAAGTTCATGAGGAACTGAAAGATCAAAGTTCACACATGATTGAACAAATCATCATATCAGAGTCCAAAATTTACTTTGACAGCTGATTATCACCTGACTCCAGCGATATTTCATATATATACACTGTCTATATACACACACACACACATATATAGTATATAGTTTTGTCTGAACTGTAATAAAACTGTACACTGACACGTATATATAATTTGTGGCCCTGACAATTGCTTTTGTTCCTCATTTGTAAGTTGATTTGGATATGTATTCATTTCTAATTTAATGAACCCTATTTTGTTTTAAATTTGCCATAATCTATAATAATACTTTACCTCATATTTAGATTTTTTGCTGTTATTTTTGGAGCCTGGTGAAGTCAAAACACACATTTGAGCATCTCACACTCACTTTGATCAGGTTATTATGGGATGTACTCACAGGCCTCGGAGGATGAGGGGAACCTGGAAGGACAGAACGGCCTGTTTCTGCCGGACCACGAACAGAACCGGACTCGGAGCGCTCTCCGACAGCAGCTCCACGGACACACGCACGCCCTCCGTCTGAGAGAGACACACACACACACCCACACACCACACAAGAGACAGAGACACACCCACAACAGAGAGCCAGAGCCACACACACACAAGAGAGAGAGGACAGAGACCACACACAGCGAGAGATGAGAGAGACAGAGACACCCACACACATACACAGAGAGAGAGACAAGCACACCACACACAGAGACAGACAGACAGACAAACACACAGACAGAGAGACAGAGACACACACACACACAGAGAGAGACAGAGACACACACACAGAGAGAGAGACAGAGACACACACACAAACACAGAGAGAGAGACACACACACACAAACACACACAAGAGAGACAGAGACACCCACACACACAGAGAGAGACAGAGACCCGCCACACACACACAGAGAAGACAGAGACACACCCAGAGAGAGAGGACGATACACACACAACACAGAGAGAGAGAGCACAGAGACACACACACCACACACACAGAGAGAGAGAGACAGAACCACACACAGAGGAGAGAGACAGAGACAACACCCCACAGAGAGAGAACGAGACACACCCACCAGAGAGAGAACAGCGACACACACCCACCGAGAGAGACAGAGACACCCAGCACAGAGAGAGACAGAGACACACCCCCAGAGAGAGAGACGAGACCCACACACAGATAGGAGACGAGCACAACACACACACGAGAGAGGATACAGAGACATACACACACACAGAGAGAGAGACAGAGACACACACAGAGAGAGAGAGACACACACACACACTGAGAGAGAGAGACACACACACACACAAACAGAGACACAACACACACACACACAGAGAGAGACAGAGACACACAACACACACACAGAGACTCACACAGACACACACACACACACAGATAGACACACACACACACACACACAGAGATACAGAGACACACACTCACACACAGAGACA